>JAEOBE010449324.1:0-10039 GCA_022657655.1 Phrynoglossus myanhessei | reverse complement strand
ATGACCTAAGTTTCCACTTCGGTCATATGTGCTTAAGGTTATTGGATATCCCTTCCGTTCTGTTCAGTCTTATCAGCAACCTTTTTGTCTTGGGAAAGTGAGATCCAGCAATCATACAGCCAATATATGATGATCCTCCTCCATAAAGACGAAAAACTCTGGATAGTGTAACACCGTTTATTATCATAACAAATAAAACCAATCTGTACTCAGTATAAAACCTGGGAAACAGCTCTCAAATGCAACAACAGGCTTTGTCCCGACATGTTTTGTTAGGATTGACTTTTTCAAGTCAATGTTGCTGACGAAACTAGCCGGAACGGAGCCTGTTGTCGCATTTGAGAGCTGTTTGCCAGGTTTCATACTGTGAGTATGGATCTTTTTTGTGGGGGGAATCTGGATGTGGATGTGATAGTGTCCTGTTTCAACTGCTGGTGGGCAGGTTGTGACTAGGTTCGGTGAGTCCCGCAATGGAGGCTTAGGTGTTGGTGGCTCCATGTGGCCTTTCTATGCCATCCACTGGTCTGGTTTCTGATTGTGGTCGGGGCTGAGGGTAGGGGACTGTCTGTTTCGGTGGTTCCTACTGTGACTGCATTTCTCATTAGGCTTGACCTCGTGCTGGTCTTGCGTTCATGCTTGTTTTCAGTCTCCGGATCCCATCTTTCCTCGTTAGGGAGTGGATTGGGGTCTGGTCTTGTGTGCTGTCATGGGGCGGATGTCAGCCTTGGCCATTCGATTTCAGAGGCCCTTAGCCTCTATGCCTTTGATCTACTCCTACTGTTCGGGGGTTGCTTTTGCACCACCGTTGCCTCCTTGGGATTTTCATCTAGTGTTGTTGGTCTCCAGGTTTTCTCTTGTGTGGGGTTTGGGGTTTCCCCTTTTTTCAGGTTGGACTTTGATGGCTATTGCCTCGGTCCGCCACGGTTCCACGCTGGTGACCTTGTCCTGTGACTCTCCTTTCTGGGGTTACAAGGAGTAGTGGTGGTTCTCCTGCTTGGTTTTTCCTTTTGCCAAAGGTGGTGTCTGTTCTCTTAGGTGAGGACATTGCTCTTCTTCTTTTTGTCCTGAGCCCATGCCTTGGAAGGAACGGGCATTGTAGTGTTTGGGTGTTGTTCCGGCTGTCTATATTTTGGATGTATTTACTTGCCTTCGGTAGTCAGATGTCTGGGCTGTCATGCCTGTGGGGCTTCGTGCTGGGGGCTTCTTCGGCTGTTGTACCTGAGTGGTTTCGTGGTACTGCCGTGCAGGCCTCTATGGCTCGCCGTTGGAGAATCCTTTTCTGCCGTGGCTCATTCGACCTGTGCGGTCCGCTGTCTGGGCTTTTCGTCCCAGTGCCCCGAGGTCTCCATTTTGTGATGTGGCTGCCTGGTCATCTGTTAATTCAATGCCGCGTCTTCTCGGCAGATGTATTGGCCTCTGCGGTTCTCAATTTTTGGCCGCAGGGTCTTCCAGGCTGCCGTTTTCGTGCCGGTATTCTTGGGGGAGTTTTTTGGTTGATTTTTCCCACCCCGCATGTTTAATGCTTTGTGACGTCCCTGCCGTATTATGGATATATATGCAGTGGCTGTGTCCTGCAATGAACATACTCACCATAAAATCCTTTTCTCTGAGTTCATTGCAGGACACAGTACCCACCCTCTTATGGGTTGTGATTTCTGACTGCTTGCTACGTACTGAAGTTTGGTTAGCAGGCGGGGGGTTTGGCTACCAGCAGGGGCCGCCCCTGGCTGTACTTTGAAGGTTTAGTTGTGCCTATTGTCCTTTTCCTGCAAGTGGCGCCATACCCTGCCGTACTATGGATATATATGCAGTGGCTGTGTCCTACAGTGAACTCAGAGAAAAAGATTTTACGGTGAGTACAAAAATCCTATTTTTCTGGCGTATTGGCCAGCATGGCAACTTTCATGTTATCTCACAATAAGTTTAATTTAATAAGGTACAGGTACAGTAGAGTATACAGTTTGTGAGCATATACATATACGTCTACAGTGTATTATTTTATTGATATGCTTATAAATGTAAAAATATTTAGATGCATTTTTGTTCAGTTCAGTAATGCCCATGTTCTTACTTCAGCTGTAGCTGGAGAAATATAATTACTTCACTGATATAGCAGAAGAGATGTATATATTTTAACTTTAAGTACTGAACGTAACACGTAATTGATAGCATGTAAGATTATTATGTACTTTTCTAACTTAGTTAACTTTCCTTAACTCTTTAATTCCTAAGCAGCATCTGTGATATATTTCATTGATAGAATTGCATATAAAAATTAAGATTCTATGCATGGTCAGGATTCACAATATGTGTTCTTCTTTTTACCTTTCAGTTCCGCATGCTGGTGTCAGCCCTGCTGAATATTACCAACATATGGCACTACTCGCAGGACAACGAAGTCCGTATGCTGACATTATTGCTTCACCAACTACTCCAGGTGCTGGAGCTACTGCTCTTCATATGGAGTATCTCCATGCTATGGAAAGTAAGTAGTTCCCTTTGGTTCAAGGTTAAGCGCATTTGAAGCAAGTTTATTGCTTTATCTCTATGTGTTTTTGTTTAGTTTATTAGTCTATAGCATACATATATTATCATATACATAAATTCTGTTCTGTTGTCAAATTACAGGAAGTTTTCTAGACAAGTAAACTTTTTTTACTTTTTCTTTATTGTTTTCATTGAGTCTACCTTTAAAGTGAATTATAAGATGTGTGACCTAGTGCTTAATTAGTAGATCACCCAGAGGAGCCTAGAAAAGGAAAGCAAGGCAGCTCTTGGGAATCTAGGCCATTCTTTTCTTTTTCAAAGATGACACTGAAAGTGATGACACTGAAACAGTGAGAAGGCTTTCTGCACCATACACAGACATGTTAACTTATCTGTCAATGGGCATAGCAGCTGTCGATGGCTTTAGTTGATGTAATTATCCCATATAAATAGTTATTTCACTGATTTCATTTCAGTTTCTTAGAAGAGTAACCTGTTATTGCAGGATAGACCTGTGGGTAAATTTGAGTTTACCCTTCTAGGTTAAAATTAACTACACCCTTTCTGAATTACCCTTAACTTTGTCTTATTGTTCTGCATGATCAAGATATGTGACGAAAAGTAGGAAACGTTTTATATAAAATATGTGGCATATATACAAAAAGTTTTAAATAATGATGGTTATTATGGGTTCTCCATGGCTTTCATACTTTGTTTTTAATATAATTTTAAAAAAATGATCAACTTTATTTGGAAATGCCTTATTGGGTCTCAGGCAAAGTCAAGACCCAACCACTGAAAACTGTAAAATTAAGGGACTGAGAAAGACTAAGGTCAGCACTAAGAGTACAGTACAGAATACTAACTATTGTTGTATGGATGTGTCATTTTGATTTTATATCAGTTTTTGGTATATGACAATTCTCTAATTTGTCAATGGATTCATTTAGTGTTTAGATATGAAATAGTTCAACAAATCATTGTTTCTCATAAATCATGGTAACTTAGTGTTTATAGATAAACTAAAAGAAAAAATGGTGATATCCAAGAGCAAATGTGTCATGTACCTAGGTGGAGACTATGATGTGAGGGAGTTTCTCATGCAACTCTGGTCCCACACCCCTGAAGTTGCAGATAGGGGAAATGGGGTCATAAAGGCACAGGTTCTGTAGTGGGTGAGGTATGGATGGGCTGCTTGAGAGCAAAGAATCCAAGATGTTAATGGACTCTGAGAAGCTCGTACTGGAGCGAGGCAGCTGCAGAGGCACCGCTCCTTGAGCAGAAGGATGGTCAGGCAAGCTGAGGTCATAGACAGATGGTCCAAGATGCAAGGTACAGAATCAAGAAGCCGGAACATGGTCAGGGCTAAGCTGCGGTCAGATGCCAGGAGTCAGAAGTTATGAGGTACAGAGGTGGTAGACAGAAGAATGCTTAGGTAAACGAGGTCACACAGATGGGCGCAGAATCACATGCAGGAACTGGAACACATAACAAGATACAGGGAGTTGACAACTTTTCAGCATCCCTGGCATGGCAATTGTCAGCTTTAAATAGACTATCTGCTGCAACGCCACAAACGTACGTACGCACTTTCACACATGTGAGCTAACGTGCGCACCTCTGCTAGGTCCTGTGGATAGGTTTCTTAACACCCATATGCCCAGGAGCCCTCACAGGCCTGCCACGGACGTGCGGCAACAGTGACCAGGTAGGCACCTTACAAAATGGTTAAGTGTGGATTTCCATATGATTACCCTTGTCAAATTAACGTTTTGTGTGTTTTAATTGAAACAAAGTTTCACCATTGCGGAAATTATTAGCATTTAGCTACCTTTCTTGTTTGCATACGTGGGGATGGGGAATGAGCTATATATGGCCGTAATCCATCTCTACAGGTGTCGGCAGATTGCTCTATTGAAGTGGCAGCTTTCTCCTTCTAGAGGCTCACAAAGTATTTAAATCTTTGCTCCTGCATTTAGGGAGTTTGAAAAAGAGCAGCATATTCAGTACTGTATATTAAACCTGACTGCATTACTGTGATAAATCAAGAAGATTCAGTTGGGCTTTAAAGTATACCTGTCATGAGAGATATACAGAGACTGCAATTACTGACCTCCCCTGAAAATGCTACTTGCCTCATCTGTAATCTTATGTTTTTGCTTCAGTATTATGTGAGGCTCTGACCAGACTCTAGCATAAGGATTAGGAATTTTAACTTTTCTCTCTAACTTTTATTTGCTGCTTGATTGTTCAGTGACTTATGACAACTATATTTTATGTAATGTAAAGGCTTATTCATAGAGCCGTCTATGTCTCACATAGACATCAAAAATATTCTGCTTCTTTTTGTGTCTGTTTATGACAGGCTTAATGGTGACAGAGTATTTTTTATAAAGTAAAGCAGATCTTTGTGCTGTCCTATACTTTCTTCTGCCTCACATCTAACAGTGTGAAAAGAGCTTTATAAAGTGTCCATTGCTGAGTTCTATTGGATTTTCCATGAAGAGTACATGGTGAAAACAGCAAAAAAGCATAGCTCTAAAATTCAATAGTAATCTAAATATTCAATTACTTAACACTGACAAAATGATGTACATAAGCAAACACACTATAGGTGCAACCTGCAAAAAAATTTAGCCAACTTAATATTTTTTAGATATATAAAAACATAATATGTATATTTCCTAATGCAAACCACAGAAAAATAAAGTCATCACAAACTTTACTTATTTGCCCGGTTATTTTCTGGGAGTATGTCCAACGTCAAACAACTTCTGGAGCAGACCTTGTAAGAACATCAAAGAGAGACTGGGGGAATTTTCAAATATGCTTTCTTGTGCTCTTCTTATTAGTCGTTTCCAGCTAAGACATTTATCATGCTTCTGAGTAGCATGGAGAAGCACTGGGAAATGTAGTGTTTAATCATAAATTCTTTTGGCCCAAGTAATGGCAGTCTGGCACGAATACAGTTATGTACTGTTCTGAAAAAAAAAAAAAGTTTGTCATCTTTATTTTCTTGATTGTCTATAGAGCAACTCATCTAAGAAAATCACTGAATAATAATGTATGACAAATATATCTAAAAGCACAGGAATATCAACAAGGCTGAAAATTAATTAATTAATCATATTGGATAATAGCCATTGTTCAGTAAGGACTAAGAGAAAGATCCTATATCGATCAATTAATAAAATATTTAATTAGTTTCATTAGACCACAGAGAGCATTTATAGCTGAATTGTGATTCAAGAATATGGGCTACTGTATATCAGTGATTGTTTGCACTGTGAGGACCCATCCACACTGCCTCATGTTTGTTGTGCTATTTTTTACATGTTTTTTCCGCGATTTCGGAAGTGTGATCTTCGGAAATCACATGACTTTCCTGTAGTTCCAAAAAAGGGTCTGTTTCTGATAGCCAATCAGAAACATACACTCTGCATTTTTCCAGCGAATCTGCAAGTATTTGCAATTATTTTGTGATTTATGTGCAACACGCTGCAAGTCTGTGGGGAAAATCCGTACTGAAAACTGCTCAAAGCTCTAAAGTAGTAGGTGCTGCAAGTGTGACTTGCAATTTCTGAAAGTCATAAAATCAGAATTCACATTAGTGTGAACAGCACATAGTTTTGCATTGAAAATTGTGCGACCGAAATTCGTGCGACATCCGCATTGGTGTGGATGGGCCCTAATATTAGAGGCCAATTGGTCAATGACATCACAAGACATTAATTTCCTAAAATGCATGTTTCTTTATGGCCTCAAGCACAAGATGGGCATGCATCGCTCGAAATTTGGCCAGTTCTCAAAGAACTGGATGAAAATTAAGCAGCGTGTGTCGCACTTGGAACACATTTGGTCAGTTTTCCCTCAGCTGATGAAGGTGCTGGCCGGAAAATCTTCAGCTGTACAGAGTTGGTAGCCAATGACCTGCCAGCTCTGATAGCGGTATTTTGACAGTGGCCACCAGCCACTGTACAATATTGCAAACAAAATATCCATTCATTTATATAGAGCAATGTCTGCCCTTGGCCAAACATATGAAACGCCCTTTATTTGCCGTTGCATCTAGTGCCTGGTATACATAGCTATAAAAGAAACCTGTGACGAGTACGATGTAGAGCTTTCCATTGCTAAACGCCCAAAAATAATAGCTGCCCGGCTTTTTGGTTTCAATACTTTTTTTAGACAATGAGCTGGAACAGGCATGCGGATTAGAAAGCTAGAGTGAACTCAGAAATTCTGATCTATAAACTTGTTTAGGTCTGTGGCTCAGCACTAATGAAAGCTTTGCAACAGTATGACAGCCAGACAGCTGGCATTTTTTAGAAGAAGAGGTCAGTAATGGAAGCATGCGCAATCTATCAGTACAAGTTTCCTTTAAGCAATGTCTGTCTCTCAACAGCACCATATACCAACACAGCTATAAAAAGAGTTGGAATGCATTGCCTTTGCCAGCTCATAGTGTGAACTGCTGTGACTTTAAATTGCTGCCATATGTAATCTAAGTTTGTTCGTATGAAAGAAAAAAGGTTTCCATGTGCAAACGATGCAGTTTTTATTACACCTGTGTGACGCAGTACAACTGCTATTTATTTAGCAAGTATACATTTTCATGGTTACAATTTGATTGCAGATATACGGGATAACTAAAGTTTCCTTTTTCCTCAGCTTTTCCAAAGCTGAATTTCTTATACAGGAAATTTGTAGTCAAGGGGAAATCAATAAAATTGCACTTAGCTACCTTCAGAGTTCATGTGAATATGTCCACTATTTTCTTTAATTCATTTCTGGAAAATGCCTTCATTTAATGGGTCAACTTTCTAGGAAGCTCATTAGAAAATGGATTAGTGAATAAATGTTAGACTAAACTATTCTACAAGGCACACAAACAATACCAGACTGCAACAGACAGGAATCAAGTGTACAGACAAAAATGCTCCCCCTTATTGAACTGTACATTTGCCAGTGAAAACACATGCATCTTAACCATTGAGTACTAAATCTTAGTCTCAGGAATATTCATGGAAATATGTAAATGAAAGGTAGGTAGTATGTAATTATCCATTTAGTTTGGCGCTGGAGGGCCACAAGTAATATAAGCTACAGTACTTTCACATTTTGTTAAAGGCTAAGTTCACCTTTCAGACAGACCATGATTTATGTTACACCCACATTTAGGGTGTAATGTGAAACATGGTCCAATCCTGCAGCTCCATCCCTCCTCCTGCACCCCCAGTTACCTGTATTGGGGGGGTTCTTCTCCCAGTTGGCTGCCAGTGCAATCTGAATTTTGTGACGTCACCACTCTTGTAGTTTTTCATACTTCCTCATTCTAGGCCCGTACTGAAGTATGGCACTAGGGTGAGGATACTGGGCTGCTGGCTGCAGAACATTGTGGTCATGATCTATTGATCACAGGTTTTATACTTTCTCAGCCCCCTCCCCCACAAAATACATAGATGCACACTTTTTTCGTTCATTAAGAAGTGCACATTTATTTAACATTTACTACACTTTGCTTGGCCAAGTAAAAAGTCACCACCTGGATTTAGCTAAGCAAATAGGTGAGAGATTTCCATTGGATAATTAGTGCAACAATTTATAGTTTCAGCAGTTATTTAACCCTAACTGATGCAGTGAATAGCTTTTTATTTCTCAAACAACCATGTCAGAAGACATATATCCTGTGGTTGTGGAAACGATGTAACTGTTTCAGAAAGGTAAAATTACTGACTTTCATTAAGCAAAGAAAATCAATAAGGAGATTGCTGAATCTACTAAAACTGGGTTAGGAACTGTCCATAGTAATATTAAAACTGCAAGGATTGTGGTGTACCATCATCATCAAAGAAGAAATGGCCTTGAAAAAAATATTTAATGAACGTGATCAGGAATCACTTAAACATTTGGTGAAATTAAAACATAAAAAATAACAGTAGAACTAAGGGCTATGGTTAGTAGTGAAAGTAAAACCATTTTGACACAGCGTGAACAGAACTCAAGGGATTGGAACTAAACAGTCATGTACCCTTAGGAAAAGCATCATCCGTGAGGTTAATCGGAAAAAATGGCTTCAGTTTGCTAGAGAGCATAAAGACTGGCCACTGGAAAAATAGAAAAGGGCTGTGTGGCCGAAAGAGAGGTGGATGAAGTTATGCACCCATGATGCTTAGTGCCTATTGTACAAGACTGTGACGGCAGCATTGTGATCTAAAGTTGGTCAAGTCTGAGTTCAGCACTGTTGTATGTCCAAAGGTCAGCTGCCTACAAATATACTTAATGACCAGGTTTTTCCATCAATGGATTTTTTCTTTCCTGATGACACAGGGCATATTCCAAGATGACAGTGCCAATATTCATTGTCCTCAGATTATGAATGAGTGGTTCAAGGACCACAAAACATCATTTTCACATATGAATTGGCCACTGCAAAGTCCAGAACTTAACCCAATTTAAAAACTTTGGGATGTGCTGGAGAATACTTTACACAGTGATCCACCAGTCCAATCATAATGCAACTCTGGGACAAAAATATAAAGTAAAAGAAAAATATTTTAGATGAAAGGGTAGAACCATAATCAGATTTTTTTATTCTTTAAGTCTTTCTACTCACTGTGGAGATTTGCATTCATTTCATGCCCCTGCTATAATGCTTATCTCACCAGGAACTGATGGATAACTTTTTTTTCCTTTGAATGGGTACACATCAATGAAAACTGCTTTTTTTTTTCTGCAGTTGCAAAGAGTTAGGACCTCTGTCAGGTTTTAATTGCTAATTGCATGGAGAGATCCCCCTCCTTTCCTATCCCAATAACATTGGTTGCTAACAAAGGAAGAGGGAGAAAATGTTTGTGATGGAATGGATCAGTAAAAAACCTTATATAACGTTTAAATCATTTTACACTCTTATCTATAAATAAAGAAACAGGTTTGACAGAAATTAGTCTTATGTACAGTATGCTTGAATCAAATCTGAAGAAAGAGTGCTTTGTGAATGACTATCATTAATTAAACACACTGGGGTCTATTTACTTACTGCTGGGTATACACGCTGCTATTTATACATATTTAGTAAATAGAATGGGGTTCACTTACACATGCTTTGAGCGTCTGTGCAGGCATTTCCCGCTGTTTACTTTGTATTATGCTGGTGGATGCTGTCAATATACCGGCCTCATTGGAACAGATTTTTATACAGGCTCCTTCGATCTATTGATCGAAGGAAGCCTGACGGAAATCACCCGACTGTGCTATACACGCATAGAATGTTGACAAAATGGTCAAAATTTGATCAATATTCTATGTGTATATACCCAGCCTAAGAGGCAGAGACTATGCTCTGTGAAAAGTGAATATTCACTTTGCCAAGTAAATTTCACTGTACGCAGTAAATGTGGTGAAAATATGTTCACATATATCATTCAATCATGTATTGCAAAATTATTATTATTATTTTCAATTTCTCTTGCATATAATTTGTTATTCAGTGTGAACAATTCTTTACTAAGAACATTGAACAATCACTTTGTAAAGGAAACTCTCTCTCTCT
>JAEOBE010445317.1:0-11955 GCA_022657655.1 Phrynoglossus myanhessei | reverse complement strand
AAAAAAAAAAAAAGGCCAAGCAGTTTTGTACTAGTTTAATCAGAAAACATTTTGTCAACAAAATCTTTTGTGTTGAATAAGATGAAAGATGAGACATTCTACAGTGGTCCATGGGCTAAAGGGCTTGGCACCCATCCTGAAGGTATCAGATGTTAAAAATAATTTGCCAGATTCCAGGTCATGGCCGAGAGCTCTCTGGTACCATCAGATCTCTACCCAGAATCTCAAGGAGCAAAAAGGAGAACTGTTAACAGGAATATTGGGCTGTGCATCCAAATAGAATTACTCATTTCATTAGAACTCAATCAAGCATCATATGTAATCCAGACCACAAGGGTCAGAACATAAAAAGATTTTCTTTTACGACCACTACCACCAGGCATTAAAATACAGTAAAATAGCCAATTTCTACTTTACCTATAATAATCCTATTCTCTTTCCTAATTCATCTGTAGGGTAAATGACATAAAAATGGACTGGCTTATTATTTTTCTAAACACTTCTAATAAATCACCACAAACAAAACCATGCATAAAAAGGGATGAACAAGGGAAGGTAGAATTCCACAATGTTTGGTGCTAAACCGATAGATCAGTGAGCTTGGCACTTAGGTCTTCTTAATTTACCAAGCCATTAACATAGGGAGATGAAGTGAACAAAATAGAATAAAAATCAAGTACCATTCTGAAAGATTCAGCTTTTTTGAAGTCCAATAAACGTTTGGGACAGCCATGCGGCATATATATTTCCAGTTTAAAACACATATGGGACAAGCTGAACAATAAAACCTGTACATACACAGGCCACTAGCTCCAGGGTTCTGAAGGATCATTTGGTGGTAGGGTTACAATGGGCATTCGTGAACACCTGTTATGGCTCCGGGAAGAGGTCAATGACACACACTTAACCTCAGTATGTAAAGTGCACTGAGGCAATAAATTAATGGATATTTCTTCCCTTTAAAACAAAATCTGTATTCCCTTCCTCAAATGATAGGCTGGTACTGAAACAGAACAAAGAATCATGATATTATGTCTTCAGTTTACAAAGATCAGGGTGGTGAGGTCATGGTCATGAACACCGATATGAAGAACATGACACAGACACACAAGCTTAGGTGTATGCATTATCTATGGTATGGCTATAGAAAACATTGGCTTTGGGGTTTGTACCACCCTGGACATTATTTAAAAAAATAAATTCAGTGTGGATTCATCTTTGCATTTTCAGCTTGTATAGAAAATTGCCTATAGAATACAAAAAATCAAGTTTTATGCTGAAAATATCACAAGGTTAGCCTACAAACAGATTATTCAGAAACATGATCACTTCTTCCCCTCAAGAAGAGCCATAATCTACATTATGTTATGTTATCATATTGTAACGTACTTCAGTGTTTCCCAAGCTTCATTCTATTACCGCCAGCAGGTTATGTTTTACAGGATATTTAGGTATCATCACATTTAAAAGATTCACATTATTTCACCTTTCTGTTAAAACACGCACTATTAGTGATAAGAGAAGGGAGTTTGTGTTTTATAGGATGCTGATTATAATCGGGTTTATTTGGATTGTACCAATTATAAAGCCTCAGTCAGTCATCAAACCATAATACACTGAGCTTCTGGTCTTTTAAAGCCAGACATTGCTACTTTCTGACCAGTATTCGATTTCTTTCACTGACAAGTCACTGACTTTTCATTCCTCAGAAAAAAGGACATTGGATACATTAGGATGGATATTCTTATTTTACGTATCTTCGTTCTATTAGGATTATGACCAAAACTGACAAAGGTAAGCAACTTTAGAACTAACCATGACTTTTGGATACCAACATCTCTTAGTGGTTTACACAATTGTAGAATTGCAGTATATTTCTTAACAAAAATAGTCTCATCTCATTAAAAAAATAATTTACTTGAGATGCATTAGTACGGCAATGTGTGATTAATTGTGGACTGCCATTGACAAATGTGGCAGCTGCCACCCTGTCATTAACTTGATCAGGATAATCAGAGCATTGTCAAAGAGGCTTCAATGTTTCGGGGATGAGACGAGAAAAAAATATGGTAAAAGTTCCCTTTATTGAGAAGAATTTTAGTTTTGAATGCCTCCAACCAATGGCAGCGAGAATGTTAGCCCCATGAAGCCCAACTGTGAAGACACAGCCTTAAGGATTCACTGACACAGCCACAGATTTCGGCATTTGATTAGGTCCTGCACAAAAAAAATGACACAGATAAGCCAAATCATTGAAGTCTCCAAGGCTGGCAAAGAGCAGCTCAATTACTTCACCAGAGATAAGTCAGGAAATTAAACACTCTAAAGCAGGCTTCTCCATTTCAATGACTTTCGGGAAAATAGGTGGCCTTGCTCGTCTTGATTCATAAACATCATCGCTGGGTCAAACCGATACCTGGAATATAAATGCGTCTTCAGCAGAGCGTCCTAAAACAATACAAAAGCTGCATAACAGATATAAAAAGCCTACAACTTCCAGTGTAACTGTTTCACTTATACGAGGGCACTTCCACCTTCCAGTCTTGTAGTCGCCTATCCTCAGTTCAGCATGATATTGATCATTGAACTGCTTGGCCACTTTCCAGCTGAGTCCATACATGCAAGGACGATGGAGTGGATGGGGCCTTTTTGAAAAGACATAGATGTGTCTAGTGATAATCATCTCTACCAAACTGCATGCAATCGTACCATGTGTGATTACTTGTGGACTGCCATTGACAATTGTGGTAGTGGTCGCTCTGTCATTAACCTGACCGGGCACAGTGGCTGGATCTGAGTGGGACACCTGGCATTCCTGCCGTAAGAACTCGTAGGATCTTGTGGCAGGAACCCCTGTGCGAACGCAGTCTTACTGTTGTATAAAAAGAAGGGAATCGCTCAGAAAGGATCAATGCAATTATTCTGAAGGGATGAAATGTCTTTTTCCTAATCTAACAAGAAGATGTATTTAACCTGTTGTACACAAGAATGTGTACACTGATGTCAAAAATGTTCCAACACTACAGAAGTATGTAGAGGTGATAACTCAGAGCCGACAAGCATTACCTAGGATCAAAGACTCCCGGAGTTCGGCATGAAGCTCCGCTACATGACTGGAGTATCATTAGACGATGATTCATCTTCTCAAGGACCTCCTGTTCTATCGTTTTAGCAATATTTGTCAGCTGGTTTGGGTCTCCAGTCAGGTTGTAGACCTCCACAAAGACCTGCATTTTAATAGGGAAAACACAAGTTAAATACAAACATTCCATTGAAACAATTGAAATGCTAAAAACCGCACAGGTACAGTTATTCTATTGACTATCAAGTTACTGTTAAAGTAGAATTGCAGCCTCAGTGTGGACACTAACTACATTTGTCCGATTTGCCCTATGGAAGCGGCAGTAAACCATACACTGGAAGTCAGGTGATACAAGTAGAGTAGGTCATGTCTCTGTTCAGGGAGCTACATGGACACTTTATCGAGACGTAAAGTACAGTCAGTAACATTCAGATTATGTAGTAACAGGTACATTTTAAAAGTATGTATTGAACTTAACCAGCTGAATAAGTATTGAACTGAACTTACTTCTGCATCATCAAATTCGCAGTACTGTAGGTTATGGTCTGCTGAAATGGTCCTCACACAGGCATAAGTGTTATTATAAGCATCTTCACATACACAGTCTGGAAAGCATTGCTGGAAAGAAATGTTTTGGAAGGAAAAGAGAAACAAATTCATATGTACTTGATGACTGGCGACACAAATCACTAAAAAGTACTTCAAATGTGACAATCTGCAGAGGAGCATATGATCAGTGCAATGATAAATGTGAAAACTATGCCCACCCATACCTATCAAGCTTTTACAGCCCTGGACAAAAGTTTGGAGAATAACACAAATATTAATTTTGATAAAATCTACTGCCTCACTTTTAATGATGGCAATAGTCATACTCCCGAATGTCATGAAGAGTGATCAGATGAATTGCAAAGTTCCTCTTTGCCATGAAAACGTAATCGCAAAAGAAAGCATTTACACTGCATTTCAGCCCTGCTTCAAAAGGTCCTGAAGACATCAGGTTAGTGATTTTCTTGTTAACATAGGTGAAAGTGTTGATAAGGACAAGGCTGGAGATCACTCTGTCATGATAACCATTGTTCTTCTTCTGTTAACCATAGTTACCTGCAAGGAAACATGTGCAGTCATCATTGGTTTGCACAAAAAGGGATTCATGGGCAAGGATATTGCTGCTACTAAGGGTGCACCTAAAGCAACCATTTATCAGATCATCAAGAACTTCAATGAGAGAGGTTCAACTTTTGTGAAGAAGGCTTCAGGGTGTCAAAGTTCTGTAAGAGCCAGAACCATTTCCTAAAGTTGATTCAGCTGCGGGATCTGGGCACCACCAGTGCAGAGCATTTTCAGGTATGGCAGCAGGCAGGTGGGAGTGCATCTGCATACACAGTAAGGTGAAGACTTTTGGAGGATGACCTGGTATCAGCAAGGGAAGCCACTTTTCTCCAGGAAAAACATCAGGGACAGACACATTCTCCAAAACATACAGGGACTGGACTGCTGAGAACTTTTGGATTGTTTGGGGCATCCAGAAAAACCTTGTCTGGAGAAGAAATGGTGATGCTACCATCAGTCCTGTATCATGCCAACAGTAAAGCATCCTGAAACCATTCATGTGTGGGGTTGCTTCTCAGCCAGGGAAGTGGACTCGCTCACAATTTTGCCTAAGAACACAGTCATGAATAAAAAATGGTACAAAAACATCAGAGAGAAACGTCTCCCAACCATCCAGGAACAGCTTGGCGATGAACATCCCTTTTCCAGCATGAGGGAGCACCTTGCCACAAGGCAAAAGTGATTAAGTGGATTGGGGAACAAAACATCGAAATTTTGGGTCCATTGCCAGGATACTCCCCAGACCTTAATCTTATTGAGAACATGTGGTCAAGAGGAGGGTGAATAGACAAGAATCCGCAAATTCTGGCAAACTCCATGCATTGATTATGCAAGAATGGGCTGCAACCAGTTAGGATGCGGTCCACAAGTTCAATGACAGCATGCCAGGGCAAATTCCAGAGGTGCTGAAAAAGAAGGGGCAACGCTGCAAATATTGACTCTTTGCTTAATGTCATTGTCAATAAAAGCTTTTGACTCTTATGAAATGCTTGTGAATATACTTCAGTATACCACAGTAACAACTGACAAAAAGATCTAAAACATGGATGCAGCAGACTGTGACAATTAATATGTGTGTCATTCTCAAAACCTTTGGCCACGGCTGTAGTTAACTTCATTAAAATCAAACTGATGAGGTGCTTTGTGAGAACATACTGAACAGATGTTATTGGCTTTAAAGAAAATTACAAAAATCAAAGATTTCTTTCATACCACGTCAGCAATGTTAAGTGTATATCAAATAAAAAAATAAAAGACAAAGCAGACAAATAATGCATCAGTCCGTCTTCCCCAAGGCTGCTTTGTCCAAGGTCAGCTTGATGAGGCCATATGAGCCCAATCTGATAGTATTTCACCTAGTTACAGCCAGCTACATTCAACAAGGACAGTGCAAACACATCTGTATATTTACTACCTATTTGGAAAGATTATGGTCAGTTTAAGTTTCAGTTTTAATAGGAGGAATGATGGGGAGAGTAAAAAATATCCTCTCCTCAATGCTTAGAGCATTCACATGTGACCTGTATTTTAACCCCTTCACCCCCTCCTCTGTCTATGACCTGTACCTGTAGTGTATCTTATGCACTATTACCAAGTGCCATATTTTTTTCAAAAATTTTTCTTTTTTTTTTTTACAAAATACAAATGTGCTGTTCCTTACTCCCAAGTTTTACAAAAAGTGAGGCAGGAGAACAACTGCCATGTTTTAACCTTCTCTATATTGACATGTTTCTTCACTTCCCAAAAATTACTTTTCAAAGAGGGGCAATATTGGGGGGGTGGGGTTCATACTGTCCCAACATTTTTTATCTGCTATGATTTTTAAATAAAAGTAGGAGAAACTAGCTTTTTTCCCCCCCCAAAGTATTTGGTCTTTTTTCTTACTAGAGTAAATATTTTTTTAAACAGTAGTTATTAGATACCACTAAAGGAATAATCGGTCTCAAAAAATGTCATACGATTTTTTTTTAAATAGTGTTTACAGTATGGAGGATTTCTCGGTCAAACTTGCACAGCGCTAAAACTGAAAAATGCCCTGCGAATGAAGGGGGTGTAACATGCCGGTCTAAAGTCTTTCAAGCAAGCCCAAAATCTGATCCCCGGTCCTACATAGCCATGTAATGCGTGTTTTTAAAGCAGTTGTCGTTACATTTAAATTCATTTTAAAAAACAAAAACCGGTGGCCTATCCTGATTGCAATACATACGGAGACGCCAGGTCCCAGTGCTGGACAAGAGGGGTCAGTACGAGATGATCCTTCTCCTTGATATTCAACCAAAATGTCTGTTCTCCAGGTAATGTTATCATTTTTCTGTAAGGCAAAAGCAGCGTACTTCTAATACTTCTGAATGCATTTACATAGACTAGTACACTGTAAAAGAAGTTTGATATTCCCTCTTGATAGCACACAAATCATTAATCGGCTCCTTCTATAAAGTCTTTCAAACATAAAAACATGTAACATTTCTGCAATTAACTTAATTGAAGTCTGCGCCTGTACTTGCCAAAATCGGGAAGAAAGACATCCCGTCCATCTGGGTCTTATTGAGGTCATAGCCAGCTATATCTAGAATGGTTGGACCAAGATCAATGTTCTCTACAAGTGCCTGAAAAAAAAGAACATAACAAAACACAGGTATTTATGGGGTGCAGATTCATGTCTCTTTCTGGCTGCAGTTGTCTTTAATCAGTACTTGGATTGAGAAGTAATGTTGGAACAATCTCCCACACACAGTACAGCTGGATGGGGCCAGGCAAATATAATTGCGCTAAAGCTTCCAACTGTGTTTTCCTCTTTAACTGCAGGAAATGATCATAATTGCTTATACTAAAAAAAGCTTTGGGATTATAATTTTAAAACACTTACAAATATGGTAATGAATTAAAGGCATAGTAACCGGTACATTATACTAGTGTACCAAGAGCAATCAATGATGCC
Source organism: Phrynoglossus myanhessei (assembly GCA_022657655.1). NCBI lineage: Eukaryota > Metazoa > Chordata > Amphibia > Anura > Dicroglossidae > Phrynoglossus > Phrynoglossus myanhessei. Next base: position 4,822 of record JAEOBE010445317.1, on the reverse strand, counting down.
AACTATAGTGGAGACGGGTAAATCGAAGGCCATCTCACCATGCTACTGCAATGGGCCTGAGTTGTAACACATGGTAATGTACCAATATGCATATCAGCTAAAAAGTCAGGTCCAGTTGTTGGTGTGCCGAGCTGCATTGGCGGCTTATTCCTAACAAATGGGCTGCCTTAACCCAACGTGCAGCATACCAAAAGGCATGAGCCTCTGTCTGCAGCAGCGTCTCAAATACAAGAGTAATGCCAATTCTTAAGATGGGTATAGACGTGTAGATTATTGGCTTTATCCTGATCAATCATCAGGATTGGGCCAATCTACACATTAGTAGCACCAACGGGTGCTACTGAATGGGAGTAAGGAACAGCACATTTGTATTTTGTCGACGGTACCACTCAGTCAATAGGCTGCGCGGTCCTCTCCGGTATTATGACAGTGACCCTCCGACCGCCGACCGCCGTCATAATACAAAGGAGCAGCAGGGGGCTCCCTCACCGACACTTGAAGCATCTGCGTGCAGGACCCAATGCAATTAACTTTGTTCAGCAAGTATACATTGGGTATAAACTGTTCAATTTACAAACAAAAACAAATGGAAATCTAACCATTAGTGCAAACTTTTCATTCGATTTCTGAACTGGAAAAGTTTTTCAACTTGTTGAGAAACTTTTCCCGAACAATCAATTCAAATAGTGAATGCTGTTTTAGTTTGAACACAGAATACACTATTATGGAAAAAAAAAAAAGACAAACGAATTAAAAACATTGAATGACCATTCGAATGGTATCTTTGAACGGTCTTTAAAATTATCATTAGAACGATAGTTTGCAAAAAGATATGTCTATACTAACCTCCCCTCTACAGTATGTTCTAGAATTAATAACTTCTTCATGATACCATGTAAGCTAAGCCCCACGCTTTTCAAAAACATACTGCCTAGAATAGTAGGTGCTTAGCATACTTGGCATGGATAGCGTTATTTGTATGAACAGCATATGTGCTCACATTCACAGTTCTTTTGTTTAGAGTATTTGCCTTTTGTTAAGGTGCCTTGGCTGGGTGATCATTATAATTTCACAAGAAATCTCCTCAGCCTCCTTCTCTGTGCTTGTCAAGCAACTCACCAGCAATAGAAGGAAAGCACATACTAAAGCGATTCCCTGGGTATAGCAGCACCTTTACCAACCACAGAATGATCCTTAACATAGCATGGGAACAATTCATGGTGCATGTTGGGAGTTAAAGTCTGAAACCAGTCACATGAGCATTTGGTGGTGAAGCAGCCAACATCTATACCTTTGTATTTTTAATAGCTAATGAATTACTAAGTAATCACGGGAGGAAATTTACACCAGTTTTAAAAAGCTATTTTTTACTTGGATCATATATTCTGGAAGTACACCTTGACCTGCTTTCTATCACTTTTATTGTATGCATAGGTCGCTACGTTAATAGGTCCTGTAAAGTTTTCAGCTAATACAGCATATCACTGATTTATGAAAGTGGAGTATAGGAAAGCGGAGGTTCTGACCACAGCACACAGACTCCAGCTGTCATTCTGCTTAGGAGGTTAGAGAATGGGCAGAAAACTGGTAGTTATGTCTTAAGCAACTTGCCAGTCATCATCTACCTCAGGCTGTCCTTATTAGGAATTATCATACAACTGAATTGTTTGACATTTTCATCTTATAGGTGAGATCCAAATCAACAATTAAATCGCCACTTTATGAACAATCAAGACAAATCCATATCATTCCAAGAGAATAGCTGGTAAGGTCTATCCATTTACCTGGCTTATTTGGTTCGGTTTGATGCCAGGTCCACGGACGAGTAGAGGAACTTTAATATCAAACTCATAGAGCTGTCTTTTGTCTACTGGCAATGAAAACTGACCTGCAATAGAAACAGTGTGGGGAAAGTATTCTTTTTAGATGTCATACAATACAATTATGTAAAGAGTGCTCCAAATAACGGAAATACACAACACTATATTAAAGACCTTCTAAGAAATAGTGCATTCATTTGTTTTCATACAGCTTTAGTCCTTCTTGGAATGTTGAAAAGTTTTTACATCATTCATGAAGAAAGAAACACTGCCTGTTCCAAACATGTTTAACAGCTGGCAACACATGCTATGGGCCAAAGTGTCTACAGTTACTCATTACACCAAATTACTTTGTTCCCCATTGCCACAAGGGAAAGGTTTTGTACCTCCTTAACTTTGGAATAAGTCTCTTTCTTTTGATATTGGATACAAGTGATTTCTAAATGGCACAATCCCATTTTGGTGAAGCTCACAATGCACTTTTGGAAAAACTATAAGGCATTGCAAGAATCTGCCAGCCACAGGCATGACTTCAAAAGGCAGATGCATGATGAGATCTGTAGAGCTAGAGTATGGCTGAATCCCCTGATCTAGGACCGTTTTATTCATTTGGCAATTTGCAAATTAATAACGTAGATGAATGGAGTCCACATATGTGCAAAGGTAGATTATTTAGGGGTTGCACTGCAAATACGTGTATAATCCAAGACTTTTATGTAGTAGGAAACCATTTGGGAAAACTGTCCATTATTTTCCTCTTTGACCTCATAGCCTATTTTGTATAAATCGTTACATACAATCTAACATCTAGTGCATATAGATCTGGCTATCTTGTGCGAGCTTGAGATAAACTATATTCACAAGCAGTCATCAGTCATATGATAATCTGCACTTTCCCTCCCCAATGCTAAATATAGATGAGGCACTTCTGCTTCTGGGCTAGCAGGCAGCTTTATGTGTTTCCGTCCTGTCCTTATTACAATTATGCTTAGCACAGGGCTTCTCAAAGCAAGAATGGAGGGAAAGGGGATTTACCTGTGTGGTATCCATTGTCCGATGTGAAGAATATATAAGTATTATCCAGCTCACCCCGATTTTGAAGTTCCTTCACAACTTTCTCCACCAGGTCATCAACAGACAGAAGAGTCTGCCACCTGCACTACCAAACACACTGCATTAAGAGCAGGGCACCATGACACTATGAATGCCCAAACAAAGAAAAATCATGCATACTCCAAACAGGCAAAGGAAAAGAATCCGAGCTGGTGTCAGGCGTAGGACTGCAATACAATGAATGAGGAAGGGGGTGTCAACGTTAGTGCTCATCACCAAACATTACAATGCCCTCCTTGTAGTCAGTGTCTGGTGCCACCTGTCACTGAAATCATGCGCCATAATTCTATATACACCCCTGGGGGGTGAGAAATAAGATACCAAAGGTTAAGGTTCAGAAATCAAAAAAACATGTCTTACATACTGTTTGACATCTTTGACGAATAGAAATGTAAGAGCTATACAAAAGATTGTTACTGACTCTTGTTTTTAATGGAAACCATTGCCATGCCCTACATGGGCAGTGATAGTTACATAGTAGGCAAGGTTGAATAAAGACTCAGGTCCATCCAGTTCAACCTATTTATGGAGTGTGTACATCTGTGCCTATCTCTAATAGTTGTCATATTCTTGTAAATTAATAGACTTGAGAAATTCATCTAGAAGGTTCTTGAATTTATTAATGCTATCCACTGATAACACTGACTGTGAAAGAGAATTCCATAACTCTACTACTCTCACAGTGAAGAATCCCCTGCACAGTTTAGCTAGCTGACCTCCTTATGAAATGCTCCCTGCCTATTATACTGCTCCAGTGGATTCAAGCATTTGAAGCCTCAACCTGTAACAAGCATACAGATTAGGAATTCTGATTTCACATGGACTTCAAATTCTGCACGCTATATCCAAGTCAAAAAAAACTTGAGGCGAGAAACAAGCGAGTATCTAGCATTTTAACAAGCGTCAACAATGGCAGTCTATAGAGCACAGTCACTCTATAGGTTTCTTCTGCTCCAAAGCCATCATCTTGTACTACCTAAACTGTATATTTAAGGGCCCATTCACACCGCCGCGACAGTCACAGCAATTCCCGAGGGTGAAAGATCAGCCCGGTCTAAACAAGTTGCAGGATAGTCGCAGTCATTTGGGCCATAGAGATGGCCTGAATCACCGAAAAATACTGTAAGGACCTGCAAGCCACGATTATCGCTGTCATTTTTCAGGCAAAAAACACAGCGGCATGAATGGCCCCATTCACTTGCATTGCTATTTTCACTGCAATTAAATTGTGACGATGATCGTGGCGTTGCGCACAGGCCTCCAGGGCTACCCCTTGCACTGAAAGAGTTAAATGCTTGTTTTGTCTAGATGGCAAAAATAAAGGCAACATACTCATTTGATCTTCAGTCCCCTGCTGGCTACTAGAGTGGTCAACTCAACTTCTTCTCACCCGGGCTCCAGCAGTTTATGTCCAATGCTAGTCTATTGGCTTACATTGGATGCGAGTATGCCAAGGGACATTCTAAAGCTGGAGTGGAGTTGGAAAGATGAGATTGCCAAACGTCCCAGAACTGAGAATCAGGTGAGTGTTTCTTCTTTACTTTCACCCCTAGAGAAAAATGAACTGTTAACCCAAGCAATATGGCCTACTAAACCAGGACTTCTTCTATAATGGCAAATGTATATTATTTTTTTAGTTTTAAATGGCGTAGAGAAGGATTAGACCACTTTTCAAGTTTTTGCTGCTCTGTGCGTTCCTGCTGAGGAGATTCTCCCCTTTATGTGTACTGATGACTACTGATACCAAATGAGATTGCCCTCACTGTTGAGTGGTCATTTGAGGTGGGGGAAATCCCTAGAGGGGAAAATGTTCCTGTGATGAGCCTCAGACAGGGATAGGCAACCTTGGCCTAGCAGCTGTTATGGAACTACAAGTCCCATGAGGCATT
>JAEOBE010444944.1:0-12617 GCA_022657655.1 Phrynoglossus myanhessei | reverse complement strand
CTGCCATCAGGGCAGTAGAGGCAGGACACCAGTAGGGGGCCCAGCCCTGTGAGGAAGCCCGTCCAGCAGCCCTGATGGCAGAAATCATGGGTTTGGCAGGAACATCTTCTTGTCGTCCCACTGCTGTGTGCGTGGTGTGCTTATGTTAGGGAAATGAAGTTCGTATGGACATTTTGTTTCCCATGGCTGTTCATTGCATAGAAGAGGAGCTAGTGTTTGCCAATTGGCTGGGGCAGGCAGCAGGCCCCTTAAGTGTCCGCCCATGGCCGCAACATCACATGCCGAGTCAGCAGTGCTCAAGGAGGCCGCTGTTAGACTGGGAGCTCCAGACTGTGTTCATGCAATTGTTTTTTTCGGTAAGTATATTTTTGTAATGGGGATGGTGAGCTTTGGGGCCCTGGGTCTGTGGTTGTATGGGGCCCAGAAGTTATTCATGGCTGCCCTGGCTATCACTCATTGGCTTTAACAAAGCCTCCATTCACACCTAATGATTTTGTCATATGAAGCCCAACAACACTCAGTATGAAGGGTCCCATTATTTTCAGCGGTGCCTGTTCACACAAGAGCGTTGTCACATATAGCTGGTAATGAAGCTCAAAAATGACAGGAACTTTATTTTGGGCACAATCCTGCATTTGTGGCCCATAGAATGCATCTGGGGCACCTGAATGGTGGCTTTAAATGCTTCCTTCTAGTAACTACCTTTCCAAAAAAGAAAAGATTCCAAATGAAAATACGCTGAAGTGTATGTGAGAGATAGAGGTTTGTAGCCATACGTGGGCTAAAAAATTCTACAAATTCTAAAGAAGGTTGTGCAATCAGATTGTACTGTGTGTCGCCTAGTATCCAGACAGGCAGGTGGTTGATACAGAGGTCAAAAGCAGAACTGAAGGCTTAACTCATGGCTTTGGTTGTCGTTTATGTGCTTTTGTTTGATACGTGCAGTATCTCAAGTATAGCTTCAGTGCTAAACGGTAAAACAAATTATTTGCTGTTCTTTTTTGCTGCACAGTTTGTTGACTATCATCCTTAAACTGTACAGAATATGGATGATTGTTCATTATTTTGTGTAGCCGTCCTTTGAAAGTTCTTCTTGGATTTGCATGGAGATATATTGCAGGTAGAATCTAGCGATGTTTCTTTTTAAGTGCTGGCAGTAAAGATCTGCCTATGATCTAGCCTGGGAAAATGACACGGAGGAACTTGTGTGGAAAAGTCTGCAATACTGTAAATATTAGGCATAAGATGCAAATAGAAATCTCTGCTTTAAATGTCGACATTGTTCAGCCATGATGAATATGGAACGAGAAGCAAAGGACTGATTTCTATTACAAGGGGATCTTTCTACCAGGAGAGTCACAATGCTTTTTGCAAGGATTGCTCTGCATTTCTTTTTATTGTAGCGTTGGGGTTCCCAGGTTCAAATCCCATCCAGGACACTATCTGCATGAAGTTTGCACGCTCTTCATGTGCTTGTGTGGGTTTCTAGGGACTAGTGATGAGCGTTCTGGTGCTGAACCGTTTGGGTTCTGAACTGGTCGGCACCCAAACCTTCGGGACCCATCCGAATTGGACGGAACCCGAACGGCAGTGACGGTGATCGGCTGACGCAATCACCGTCACTTCCAGCGCTCCGTCGGAAGTAACGGGGATTGGCTGGAGCAGCGCTTCAGCCAATTACTGTTATTCCAACTGAGCGCCATTCGGGCTCAGTCAGAATTCAGGCCGGCCCTGGTTCGGCACCTGAATGCTCATCCCTACTAGGGACCCCTGTTTCCTCCTACATACAAAAACATGTTGTTAGGTTAACTGAATCCCATCTAAATTGACTTTAATATGCGTGCATGTATGTATGTGAGATAGGAACCTTAGATTGTAAGCTCCTTGAGGGATGTTGTTGTGCAATATGTAAAGCATTGCATAAATTGTCGGTGTCATTCTTTGGACAACCATATCAATGTTGAACAATTGGGAAGAAATCTGGTAATGACAATGCCATTTAGCCTAGCTTTTACCCTAAACACATGTTCTTTGCTTTTAGAGACTTTTGTGTTTAAGCAATAAAGGGATGGGATACATGCACAGTCCTGGAACAGTAGGCAGCCTTCAAGGAAGGTTTTCTAGCCGTTCTAACAGATTTGTCTCTGAAAAACAGCCACTGAGGCTGCTGAAAGCTGGACCATATCAGATCATTATTTAAGGCCTGTCATCTAGTGTATATAGGAACTTATGGAATGGTTTTCATCTAAGTTAGTTGGGTTCACACCATAGTGTTTTGTAATATAACACATCACTCTACAAAACACTAAAACAACCAAACCTCAATCTTTTGAATGCGGCTGGTCCACACCTAGGCGTTTTGTAGCGCATTTGTAAAGCGCCACAAAACGAGGAATGCTGAAGTTCTCCCAGAAGCAAATCTTGGAGGAAAAGGCTGCGTTTTCCACCAAAAGCTGTAGTGTGTGTATTGCAGTGCGAGCCCAGCCTAAGGCCCTGTTCACACAAATGCGAAATTAGAAGCGTTTTTAGCATGCAAAAAAACAATGTGAATTTCGTAGTACCATTGCCAATGTTAGACAATAGTAATGTTAACACCACCATCACACCTACATGTTGGCCGATTTGCAAAAAAACTGCAGATTTTTTGCGTTTTTTTTTTCCATGCAAAGGGTCTTTTCTGAATGGCGATCAGAAAGGAGCCTTCCTCCTGAATCGGGTGAAACCGTGCAATTTTTCGCAAATTGTAATTTGCAAAGTGCACAAAAAAAATGCAGCAGTGCGCAATAAAACGCAAAAAAATTAACGCACCACAGCAGTATGAATGGCGTCTAAGAGTTTTATGTATTGTGCTACAATTGCACTCTGTGTATACTATAAGCTCTACAATACACTTCTTAAACATTTACTTTCACGCAGGCTTAATAATGTATGTGCGGCAGTAGAATCCTTCAGCAGAAATCAATGGTTTGTTGCAGCAGAAATCAATGGATTGTTGAGGCTGGAATCATGGGTGATAACAGACAGCTGTGGCTGCTAGGCCTGTATAAGCCAATGAGAACCTGACAAGAGCCACTGCTATGTTCATGTTTCTATCACTTACCTGCGGTTAGAGACATATGACTAGTCCTGTATGAAGTCTGTCTGCATCCAAGGTTGGGAATCTGTCCATAGCTACCAGTAACCTCTAGATGTGCAGATATGCTGGAAAAGTGGTGGACAGAAATGGTTCCTGTCAGTGTACTGACTTGTAGAGGCTGAGAGGCCATAGATGTCCATAACACTTTGAGATTCGAGCCACAAGAATCTGCTGTGGGACATAATCAGACAGTGTAAATAGGGCTTAAAAGTACATGTGCAGGCAATTATTTTTTTGTGTCTGAGACATGAAGTTATGGGATATCTTTTAGAGTTCCACCAGAGCATGAAGATAAACTGATAAGAACAGACGTTTCAGTGACAAATGTCAGGAATTCTCCTTTTTGGTGGGATTTCCTGTTGTTTCAGTTGTGTTGTGAGGAAGTAAAGAGAAATCTGGATGAAGAGCATAAAATACCCCGTTTTAACCTTTCCCTACTCTATCCAAAAAAAAGAAAAAAGTTTTGGCTATGCTTACACTTCAATGTTTAGTTAGTTTAGGTGGCTGGCTGAATCTTTGTGGCTGGATTTCAGGTCAGCTGAATCCCTGGCTGGTTCCCGCCATTATTAACTATCAGCACTGATATAATGGAAATTATTACAGTATTATTATTATTATTATACAGCATTTATATAGCGCCATCAGTTTGCCCAGTCAGATAGCCTGATGACGTGATTACATGCAGTTATGTATGACTTCAATTGGCCGATTTTGGGTTCTTCTGTAGGCCTCAAGATAAAAAAAAAAAATTAATAGTTTTGGTGTATCAAATCTTTATCCTTATATTATACAAAGTTCATATTAAATCAAATCACAAAAACCTGATTACGTAAACACAATTAATTTCCACCTAAACTGGAGATCAATGATTTGCTGCATCAACAGAGCATTAGCTGTAATCATTTAGTAATATTTCCCAGTGAATTTCTCATTAAAAAAAACCAGCAAATCATTTCCAGTCTGTGGGCAGGATATGGTTCACCAGCGAAGTAAAGAACAATTTTTGACTTCTCTGTGATATAGAATTAATAACTACGACTGAGGACCCTGCTCACTTGTGTGAGCGCATCATCCTTTGTTTTTAGAGAAGATCACCGGGCAAACAAAGAACGTGCCCATGCACTAAGGCTGCACTGCAAGGGTTAAGTGCTCATTTATGATTTGGGGACGCTATTCATGTAGTTTTTATTTACCTGATCCTCAATCTCACAAGCTCCCTCTGGGTTGCTATATCAGTGCTGCAGCCCCTTCTCCCCTGAGCACTAAGGATCACCGATACTATCATGACTTGCATTACCTATTGACCTGCATTAGACAGGACGAAACTGAGGGACACTGCAACATCAAGACGCATGGATAGAGAGGTAGGTCAGGGTCAGGTAAGTGAAACAGCCATACTTGAATTCCCCAGACAAAACAAGCACTTAACCTTTGCAGTTCTGGAGCAGCCCCACTCATAGGGTCATTTTTTTTCTTTGCTCATAGTTTAATTTGTTTGAAATCATTTTTGTGAGGTAATGCTCTATGGACAGTCACACTGATATGTGTCTTATGTCTCACTGCTTTTGAAATGTATATTTGTATACATTTCATGAACACGTCTGTCTTTACAAATGTAGCATACAACAAAAATAAAGTTTATTTTATTGTCTCACAACTAATGAGAAGAATATAATGGGCTTGATATAGTGAAAGGAGTAGAAGCTATTCACTGCAAAATAAGCATTCATGAATCCTATTAAAGACTATGAATAATATGCATTTGTGTTCAACTAAAAATAACAAATCATGTGCAAGGAAATTTGAGGAAAAAAAAAGGTTTTTTTTTCTTCTACATGACTGGCTGAAGTGCACAAAGGTTCAATTTTCTTCTGGAATATTCACTACTCCTTTTGTCAATCAGCTTCATTATGCCATATACAGTAAAGAAGAAATCCGGGAAGCGTAAAAACATGTAACGGCCCTTGCGCTAGGCATAGCTCCGCATTGCAAGGGTTAACTGCTCATTTTGGTCTCCAGGCTAAAATAAAGAGGATATAGTCACCCAATCCTTTGTCCTGTCTAGCTGCTAGACCATTTCTCACAGCCTCTTCTCCCCTGGGCTCTGGCGGTCTAGGGACCTGTGACTTTATCAGCCGCATTAGACATGAGGAAGCCACATTACACTGCTATAGTGGAGAAGGCAAGCACTGACCGCCGCAGGGCTTTGGATCACATGAGCATATTTTCTTTATTCAGGCTGCTAGAGGAAAACACACTGCAAGGGTTAACATTTACATTTCCTGGAGTTCTTCTTTAAGGCTTATGTAATTAGACTTTAAAGGATTACTAAACTCTGCAAAGGGCAGTAGTTCATGTTTAGAACTACAGTAAACTCCCAATTATATGGCACCCATAAGGATTGGTAGATTCTGGATAAATGTAGTTTCTGGTTACTTGAGAGTTACTATTAAAACAGGCCTAAGTAATACTATACCCATACTATACCAAACCATGCCATAAAATCTATATTTACTTGATAATAATAATGAAATACAACACTGAAAAGCAAATTAAGGCAAATGAAGTCAAACTTCACTTAATGTAATACAGAGGGTGACATGGATGGGCAAATGAGATCTTCAGTGTATACAGTGTTTCCTCAAACGTTATATTCTGATTTCTCTGACAGTTATGTGGTAACTATTGGAGATAGACATATAATAGTCATACACACACAACAAGTTGAACTGGATGGACCGAGGTGTTTATTCAACCTTACCTACTATGTAACTATGTAACTATATAAGTTCTGGTTAACTGAGTCTTGGATAACTGAGAGATGACTGTACAATTAAAGTAACATGGACAACAACCTACTAGCTGTAAAACCATAAGGGCCCATGAACACCGGTGCAACAGCAGAATTTGCATGAATTGCGTTGTAGCAGGAGCCGACAGCATGCATGCGGGGATTGCATGGGTTTTGCAGTGGCATGAAAGCTGGCAGCAATCTGGGCCATAGACATGACCCCGATCGCTGCTAGCTCTGAACAAAAGCAGTGCATGTTGCCACGATCCGTGACACGCAATAATTGGTATTGCTAGCGACGATCATCGTGTTGGGGGGCACAGCACCATCCACTTGCATTGCAAGTGCGATGCTGTGATTGTCGCTGCAATGAGATCACAGTGACAATCGCTTTGGTGTACACGTATGGTTTATAAGAGTTGCAAAGTCCCAGCAACTGGTATATGCTATTGTAACATCAGCATCAGTATATAACGTATTATTTCCTCAAATGTTTAATTCTGGTTATTTGAGTTCTGGTTAACTGAGTCCTCGTTGACTGAGAGTTTACTATACTGTTTAATATTCATAATCATCAATCATTTTATGACTTAAACATTGATTTGCAGTGGATTAATACAACATATACTCATTGCACTTTGTATTGGTTTATTGAATACGTGCTATAATATATACTTTTGGATCTGACCAGCAATGTTTTTGGGTTTTTTTTTCTTGACTGCAATTATATTCAGCTCCTCATCCGATTATAACGTTCCATATTGCCGGCATTAACTATAATATTTGTAGGCTCGGTCGGTTTGTTGGAGCGTTCTCTCTCTGAACACTAGAGGGCAGCTGAAAACACAAGTCTCGCACCGTTATATGGATCATCTTTGTTTCTTCATGGACTTCTAAAAGTAGAACCTTTATCCCGATATGAAAGGTAAAAAGCATTGTGAAATTACAATGCTAATCTAAAACCTTTTCAAAGTGCCATTTTGTGGTTTATTGTGCTGTAGTTTGGTAAGTGTTCATTTCCAAGCTTCTTTTTACATGAAATCAATATGTATAGTGACAAGTGCTAGATGCTAGCTTAGGTCGGACGGCTCACTTGAGGATATTATTAAAGGAAGCATCAAAATGGTTTTATTTCTGCACTGAACATCTCTATAGTGATGGATGAGAATACTTGCACAGTATGTACTTGTCAAACCGACACTAAGAAATATACAAATCAATAGACATTTCAATTAGATTGCCAAGTGCTATACATGTTGCATGCACTTCACTGCGATGGTATAAAATTGAGTTCTGACCTGTAAATGGTATAATGAAGGCTTTATTTCAGATCAGAAAGCAGGAACATTACCATCTCATCATACACCTGCCAGAAATTTACTGAGGTAGCTATCATGTGGTTTAGAAGAATAACCATTGATGGACTAGAATGAATGACTAGGAGACGTATGTGTTCAGTATAATTTTCACAACTTAAATGTAGTAGAAAGTCTTGAGCTAAAGCTGAACTCCAGGCATGAAAGCTTTCATAGAAATATCCTCCTCAGGTGCTACAAAGCATATAAGTCCATTTCTTTGCACCAAATGCCTTTGCAAAACCAGATATTACTTTGGAAAAGTAGCCTTGAAAGCATCATTGGGCTGTACTTAACCATCAGCCCACCCACTACAAGGGTGGAGGGGGGGGGGTAGAGACAAGACCAGTCATCCTGCACAAGTTAGGAGAAGAACAGTGATTGGTCTTTATTACAGGAAATCCCCCACATAGGGAAAGCTTCACACTGGATAACTCCACCAATCTGTAAAATTACAAAAAGCACATCAAGATTCAGGTAACAATACGGATGATATTTGCTAATCCCAGAGTTTAACTTTACGATAGCTATACAAGTTAAAGGTTTTAGAACAATCTGCTTTAGCTTTAAAACTATGTAATCTGGGGACCTACCTATGTATTTCATTTATTTCCAATGCCCTGCATAGTTGTCAGTAGATCTAAAGGAAATTGAACATTTACATAGATTGTAATGTGTGTGGTGAGCATACTGTATTTAATGAATACCCTACTGTAATAAGAGAGCTGTGACTTTGTTTGGGATTTAGGAATACTCTGCTATACAAAGCTGCAGATTGCTATTTAGAGAAAAATATGCATGCATTACCATGTATTTTTGTCTATAGAATTATTACAGAACGCAGAAACATCAACTGAAAGAATTAATGAGCTGGCATATGTCAAATGAAAACACAGACAAATACCAAATCATTGACTGATTGGTAGACACATTTGCTAATTGCAGTGTGTACTAATGATGGGAAGACTTGGCTTTAAGAGACCTGGTTTTGGCAAACTGTTAGTGGCCACTTAAGACCACATTAATTTTTAAATTGAACTGGGCTGCAATATATTCAGAATTAAAGGAACTCTGGTGCCCAACCTATGGCCAGAGAGCCATATGTGGCACATGGTACTTGTAAGGCCCTGGGGGTCCACATTCTGTAGTACAAGTGGGATCATTGATTAGTAAAGGGATAAAAATAGCAAATAACACCCCTTGTCTTTCACTGTCATCTGCAGCTTGCCCACAGTCTTCAACCTAAACTGTAGAATGACCCAAATCTCCAGCCTAACCTGTAGCATGCCCCAAATCACCCATCTAACCTGTACCATGCCCCCAGTTTCCAGCCTAACCAGTATCATAACCATAGTCTTCAACTTAAATTGTAGTATGCCCCAGTTTCCCAACAAACCTGTAGCATGTCCACAGTTTCCCATCTAGCCTGTGTAATACCCCCAGTCTCCTGCCTAACCTGTAGCATTCTCCCAACCTCCAACCTAACCTGTAGCATTCTTTCAGTCTCCCACCTAACTGGTGGCATGTCTACAGTCTCCCATCTAACCTTTAGCATACTGCTAGTCTCCAGCCTGACTTGCAGCAAGCTCCCAGTCTCTATTCTAACTTGTAGCATGCTCCCAGTCCCCAACCTAACTTGTAGAATGCCCCCAGTCTCCAAACTAACCTGTACCATGTCCACAGTCTCCAACCTAACCTGTAGTATATCCACAGTCTCCAACCTAATCATAAGTATGTCCCAGCCGGTAAACTAACTGGTAGCATGCCCCCAGTCTTCAACTTGACCTGTAGCATGCCCCTAGTCTCCAGCCTAACCTTTTAAAATGCCCCCAGTCTCCCACGTAATCCCTATTCTCTATCTGAACCCTTAGGATGTGCCCAGTCTCCTGCTTAACCTGTAGCATGTCCACTGTTTCCTAAATAACCTGTAGCATGTCCACAGTTTCCCACCTAATCTGTAATATATCCACAGTCTCCAACCCAACCTGTAACATGCCCTCAGTATTCATCCTATAGCATGTCCCTATTCTCCAACCTAACCTTGTACAAGGTACCCAGTCTCCAACCTAAATTTTAGAATGTCCCCATTCTCTAAATGAACCCTTAGAATGTCCCCAGTCTCCAGTTTAACCTGTAGCATATCCACAGTTTCCAAACTAACCTGTAGCATGTCCACCTAATCTGTAGTAACTCCAGTCTCCAACCCAACCTGTAGTATACCCTCAGTCTTCAAACTAACCTATAGCATATCCCCATTTTCCAACCTAACCTTGTACATGGTCCTCCAACCTCCAACCTAAACTTAAGAATGTTCCCATTCTCTAACCAAACCTTTAGAATGTCCCCAGTCTGAAATCTAACCTGTAACATGCTCCTAGTCTCCAACCAAGACTCTAGCAGCCGCAGGCATGACTTAAAGAGCCAGATGTATGATGAGATTTGTAATTTCGGCACTGCCTCAGGACCAAAGTTTAGCTCTCCCGGTCTAGAGCCTGCCACTCTACCTTGATAGGACAATAAAGGAAGAATGACACATTGATAAGGTCATCACTCTTTTCTCTTCTCCCCTCAAAAAGTATTATAAGTACAATGTTGTGCAATGCCAGAGAAATACATTTGAGAAGTACTGAGGTTTCCTTGCTTATTCAAATCTTTCAGATCTAAGGAAATTTGTAAATAATCTCACCAGCTTCAGTAAGTCACTAAGACAGCTCTAATAAAAAAAAAACAGACCACTCTTGATAAGGATGCAAAATCGATTCCATGTTTAGAAATAATGGGTGCAAACCCAAAAGGTGGCAATTAATGTAAACGTTCCTGTAATTATTGATAGTCTGATCAAACAAAAAGGGATCCTCATTCCATTCTGAGCCCTGATGAAGTGTTGTTGAGCACTGATGAGTGTTGTTGCCCCCAAAACATGTTGGATGTTTTTCTTTGATCAAATTTTAAATAATTAAAGGCATTTTTGGACTCTTTGAAACCAGGAAATACTGTGACCAAATTGTTCTATATATGGTTTGGTATAAAAGTCTCCTTTAAGACTTGATGCAGTAGGGTCTATGTAGTGCTGCGGTGTTGGGGTTACAGAGGACAGATATCATGGCAGATTAAGGTATTTTTTTCCAGCTGCGAGTAAAAAGTCATTTAATGGTCTTTAATTAATTCTCAACTAGATTAAATGTTGGTTTCTTATATCTGCAGGGAGTTCAACTTTAATGCTCTTATTTTCAGATATACCGAAGTTTAAGCAGCAAGAATAAAGATGTTTGAGATCACAAGCCCTTAGAGGAGAGGAGACTGATTCCCAGGTGTCAGATAATCGAAAAATTGATTTCTTTTCTTTTTGTTTGTATGCTAGATAGGGAATGAGGTGTTTTACTCAGGGACACTGCACTTAGCACAAAAAATAGCACCTCTAAAATGGCAATAGATCAGTGAGAAAGTAGACGGAGCCCTTGTGGCTGCAGTATGCCGTCTCAGAAAGCTTTTCCATGTTTTAGCTTAGCAGTTACGGTATATCCGCAGGCAGGGTTTGCGAATTAAAAGGCTGGACCTGTGCTAGCATGAGGGAGCCCAGTGAAGTGGAAAATAATTAAAGTGACAAGTTGTGTTATTCTGATCAAAAGTGCTGAAGGCAAATAACCCTGACAGCTCCTCCGTTTATTCAAGGCCTTCTTAATGAAGGACAAGGGCATGGCGAGGAACTGTGTTTTCTGCATGAAGATTTTGCTTTTGGGCTTCCAAATGCCGTTTTGACCTTAATCTGTTAAAATACCAAAGGTTAAAACTACAGATAGTACAGTCAGAAAGGCAGAGTGGTGATTGATTTAATCAAGCAGTGTACTGTAAATTGCTCTACTTCAAATGTTTTGTAGCATGATATATGGAATGCATTCTCTTCATTTTAGGACGGCCATGGACAGTCTGATGATTTCAAGTAATGCTTCTGATTTAGAACACTCTATTTGATTATTGGGCTCTCTCTGTACAGTGCAAGTCAATAATGAGCGCTTCAGTCATTTAGAGGTGCTTGTTTTCGCATAGATAGCTCAACTTGTTGCAAAATGTTTCTAAAATCAGGCTGCATTCCTTTTCTTCAACATATGTAAGTGTGAATGATGAAAAGAACTGCCAGGATGTTGCCTGCACCCTTAAAAAGGAATGTAACCCTTATCTTAAAAATGACAACTAAGACGCCTTTAGAAATGTTTAGTAATGACAATGTATGAACAGATACTTATAAATAATTGCAAGATTTTTATTCGTTGCATACCTTATTTTTCTTTTCCTTCCCACTTTTCTTATGGTGGCCCTTGAATCCATCTCCCTTTACTTCCTGGAATTCTAAGACTGGCTCCTGGAACATGTGACAGTGCACTCCATCTGAGAAGGAAAAAACGCCTTTTCCCCAAGATTTCACAAGATTCTTCAGTTTGAAGAAGAGAATCCCTGGAAGGCACTTGTGAGGTAGCCTTCCCGAATGCCTCTATGAGGCCAGGGCTACATCACCAGTGTCTCCTTGAACCTGGAAGTAGAAAAACAGTAACTATAAGTGAAAACAAAACATGGTTGTTCAACAAAGCTGCATAGTTAGCTGAGTTTTAGAGAAAGGGGATAAAGATTAGCTTTATGAACTGTGCATGGATGGACAGATATCCCCCCATAATGCTGTCTATGGTCAGCATTATTTTGTATCTCTGTATTTATTACATTTAGATATATTAGTAAGCTGCATATTCACCCTTTGCTTCCTCTCAGGTATTGAAATTTTCACCCAGCCTTTTTCCAGGTTTGGAATCTTTAGCCATATTGAGTGGCCAGAGAAGAATGTTGTACCTTTTGTGCATGTGCACCAGAGGTGATTCATTTGGGCAACAAGGTATTTTAAGATCATACATGTGAAGCTTTGTATGCATTCCAAAAATGATTGCCAACAGGCTGTCAAGTCTGATTTATTTAAGAAGAGACATATGTCTCTTTTGCCATAAAGTGCCTATTTACTTGCAGTTTTTTTCACTTAAGTTACTGTTAAGAAACGTTTGCAGCCATTTGGAGCCAAACCCCTGTACTTACTCTCGCCTGCCTGTCTTTCTTCTCTCTCTCTCTCCTGACTGTTTCGCCTTGCTCTCTCCTGGTTTTATCTCCTCACTCTCTCTTCTGGTTGTCTATCCTCACTCTCTCTCCCCTGTTTGTCTCTCCTTACTCTCTCTTCTGGCTCTTTCTCCCCATTCTTGCTTTTGGCTGTCACTCAGTCTAACCTGTCTCTTCTCACTCTTTCTCTGGGCTGTCTCTCCTTTCTCTCTCAGCTGTCTCTCCTCTCTCTCTCTCTCTC
>JAEOBE010442433.1:0-13997 GCA_022657655.1 Phrynoglossus myanhessei | reverse complement strand
TTCACTTTTTGATACCAGCAAGGTCCCATTTATCAGTCCGCTACAGGACAGTTAGGTCTCCATCCTGTTCCAGCTGACTTCTCTTTGTCCTTCCTATATTTTTACAGTTGTGCAACTACAAGGAGAGTTAAAATAACT
This sequence comes from Phrynoglossus myanhessei, assembly GCA_022657655.1. Taxonomy (NCBI): domain Eukaryota; kingdom Metazoa; phylum Chordata; class Amphibia; order Anura; family Dicroglossidae; genus Phrynoglossus; species Phrynoglossus myanhessei. The sequence continues at coordinate 13,859 of JAEOBE010442433.1, read as the reverse complement.
TCCCCATACATAAAACCGACCTGTGAGAATCTAGCAGTCACAGGTTAGCGCTATTGATCAGGAACTGAGTGATCACATACCACTGATCGCTGAATTCCAAATCATAATCCCTGCAGGGCTTCCCCCTCTTCATTCCTCTAGCAGAAGCCGGCTGTCAATTAGAGAACTGTGGCCAAAACATAGTACATTTGCTTGCACATGATTGGAAGTTTGAAGTCAGCAGAGCTTCACCTCATTCACTAAGGAAAGGAATATTCCCTTGCCTAGCCAACAGCCTACTTGCTGTAACCCAAGTCTATTTTACTTTCTCAATTTAACTACAAGCACTTCAATACTTCTTTAACCAGAAGCACTTCAATGCTTGACATGAAGATACCCATTGTATACACATGGATCTATGTGTATTAAAAACCCCCCCCACACTGTAGCACACAATGGGCATTTGATTGATTTATTTATTTTAAACAGTTACTAATATTTCCCAGTAAAGATCTAGCAATGCCGTTTGCAATCCATTTCAGTGCACAGCTGCTGGATGACCTACATTAGTGTCTTTTAATCTGAGAAGCACAACAATCCCAGGATGTGCGATTAATGATTGTGAGGATTTAATAATGAAGGTGACGTCAGTGTGATTGAATGAGATCCTGCTGTCTGTCCGTCCGTCCGTCCGTCCTTGTGTGCTGGTGGCGCAGGTTCCGCTCCATTAACACACAGGCTGCGCTCGGCATTTCAGCACCAGCGGCGGCTGGACAGCTCCGCCCGCAGTCTATTGTAGCGGATGGTACCCTGGCGCGCCTCATCTACCTCATCCATCCATCCCACCCACCCACCTACCCACCTACCCTCCTCTCCCCTCCCCCATTCTGTGCATTGGTTCCTGCCTTGTGCAGTCTCTCCTGGATGTGACTGCATCAAGCCGCAGCAAGGCATCACAATCGGAAGCTAGGCGAGCAAGGAGACCTCCTAATCGGCCCCAAACAGAGACTGCCTGTGAAGCCTGAGGATCAGCAAGGGAGGTGGGGCTGATTGTCCGTGTAAGAGATGCTTGCCTGACTGCAACGCTGCTGTCACTGGGCGCTGTCCCCAGGACTGTCACCCTGCCCGGGGATCTAGATTGCGCTCTCTTTTGTACAGGAGCTCGTCTCATCCGGGGCTTCTGTGGACTGTCCTTTCCTCCCTGTCCCCAGGGTGTGTCTGTGTATGATCCGCTTCCAGTCCATCACCTCTCTGGCTGAAGATGGCGGATCGAGCTGAGATGTTTTCTCTCTCCACCTTCCACTCCCTCTCCCCCCCAGGCTGCAGGTAAGAGCCAGGTTGTGGGTGCCGGGGATGGGTTGGGTTAGGGGTTGAGCATTGGTGGGGTTCTAGGCTGGCACAAAGGTGTGATGATAGCAGGCTACCTAGCCAGGCATCAGATACAGATCAATGCCTTGTGTGGGAGGATTGGAAATATGTGTGGGGGCTACAATCACATCATGTAAACTGTCCTGGCTGATGCTGGAAAATTCCATATTACCAGAGAAACCATAAACTGGCATACATACTGTAGTAGGATGGGATATAAACAACAGTTACAGCCATATTGCATCAAGCTTTCATAAGCAGACATGGCTCCTACTACACTCATATGAACAGTGATCCATAGCATTAGCCAACTCTTCACATGTACTACTATTCCATCCTGGATATACAGTATATGTACAGATTATATTCTACATTATATAGGAAAATAAGAGAGTTATTGAGCCTCCATCATTGTAGGAGCCTGTTCTATTATCTTGACTCACTATGTTTTTTATACAAACAGCTATCCCTTTGCTTATATTTTATCTGTCTTCCTGGCAAACTGAATAAAACAGCAGCTTTCTGATAAAGAGATAAGCCTGGATTCCTGCAGTGCTATCAAAGGAAACTGAACGGTCTCAAATCTTTTTAAAAATATTTGAAAAAAATGCAGGTTTATTAAATTCAGTGAAAACACTGCATAGTGATCTTTTCTGTAATATTATGAGTGCTATGTAGGTCATGTTATGCCTAGAGATATTTTTATAGATTCATTATATACACACTGACTACTTTAATGGGAATCATGTCACTAGTCATCCTTCACAGAATACAAGATGTGTACATAGACTCCAGTATGACTAGTAACCAGTGAGACATGTAGCAAAGTTAGGAAGGGCCGTGTTGTAAATGCATTTAAATGTATGTCTCCATCTCTGCCATTAAAGAATAAATGACTTTGTTTTTGTTGGTATTACAGGGATAACAAAAAGGTCTTTCCTTTCTAGTGTTTTCTATAAAATGAATATACCGTGGTTATTCTGTATGGTATGCCTAAGCATGCACACCATTAACAGCAATATGCTGGTCTTACAGCATTGCAGCACTAAAGTGCAGTGCTTATGTTATAGGATGAGATAAAAGAAACTGCATTTACAGCTACCACACTGATACCCACCTAAATCATCAGGAATAGATATTGTTACCACATTGTACAATATACAGGCTATATTCACATGTGCAACCTGTGACAGGGCAGACTGGATGGTGATAGGCCCAGTGTAACTATAATTGGGGTAGTACCAATACTAAAGCCAACTGTAAACTTTGCAACACAATTTATTTGCAAGCACTATAATAATGTTTCAGCCTCTAAGAAGTAGTAATTCAAGCTGCTAGGCTTGGGTTTGGTATGTTATAAATGCATTGAGGCCAGGTTTCCAGGTTTAGTGCGTTTTAGTACTTTTAGCAACCCTATGCAATGTAGATTTGTTCATTGGAATGTTCATTATCTTTAGCAGTTAAAATACACATAGTATTTTTGACGGTGACCCCCCTCCTCAACTTCCCACACATATACACCAAAAAAAAAATATTTTAATCCTTTACATGTTACAAAAAATACACACATTACAGTTTACCTCAAAGATGGATTCTGAGCACGTAGGTATAGTGGGAATGGATAATGTATGTCAGCAGGCATACCAGTAGTGCTGGCTTTGCAATGTAAACTACCTTAATGTTCTGAAAAAGGCACTTTCACCTACTGCTTCCTGTTTTGTGGACCAATCACTGCACAAGTAACTGTTCATCCTTCCACTCCCTTGCAGTCACTGCATAGTTTGGCCTTCTATGTTGATGTAAGCACTGTTTTGGTAGGACCTTGTTGTCTTTATCTTCACTTTGTTGTGACAAAGAACAAGAAGCTCTACTAACTCAAAGACGTTCTTGAATTATGTGCCAATGGAGCTATAAGGGAGAGTAAAAAGAAAGCAAAGATCAATTTGAATTATTTTTATTTAAATTTTTTTTTCTATAAGTGACATAACAGATTTAGTAGGGGTTGCCATTTTACCTTGCCACAGGTTAGTTTTACCTTAATCATTGACTCTATGCTTTAAAGTGACTCCTAAACACAAGGCTTAACCTCAAACCAACCATTATACCTAACATAATATTCTTTATCTCTACCTAACCCTAACAGTTAACCCACACCCTAAGCATAATTCTTAACATAAATCTCTCTCTAAACCTTGAAAGTTAAATCAACCAACATCTTAAACCTGACCCCCATAAGGCTAAACCTAAGAACTATCATCATGAAAGGGTTTATTATGTATTAAATTTAAGATAATTAGGGTTATACCCAATAGTTTGCATACCCTGGCATTCATTTTGACATTGATATTGAAAATATGACTGATCGTGCTTTTTATATAAGAGTAGCGATCATATGAAACTTTTTATTATCACTTAGTTGTGTGCCTCCATTTTAAATAATATTAATACTAGAAATGAACCAGATAACCCTAATCAAAAGTTTACATACCCTGGAATATTTGGGTTGGTACAGACACACAAGATGGCACACACAAAATTAAAAAAATTAAAATGGCAAATTAATTGTGTGAGCTCTAAAGACATATAGAATCCTGTGGAAATTAATGGCAAGATGTTAGAAAATACTGGCAGACAATTTGCATTATTCTGCACGAATGCTGCAGGATACTCTTGAACTGAAGACTTTATGTTGTCATTGATGCTAAAGTGGGAAATGCATAGTGTTAAGAACTAAAGGGATGCAGACTTTAGAATAGGGGTCATTTCATATGTATACTTGATCCATGTTTTGTTTTATGACTGTGGCATTCTGTTATGGCCTACAGTTGAATATGAATCCCATAAGAAATATAAGAAATGAGTTGCCTGCTCATGTTTTCTTAAAAAATGGTACATATATTATTACCAATTCTCCAAGGGTGTGCAAACATTTGAGCACAATTATACATATAAAGAGCATAGCTGCTCAGTTCGATTATATTTATTTTTGTAACCAAAATATCAAGTACCCAAAATATTGTGGTAAGGGCGTAAGTGCCGGTTCACACCAGGGTGTTTTCTTCTGCATGGTTCACGCGCAAATCCATGCATAAATAACTCAGAAGAACGTTTCCCATTCATCCGAATGGGAGTGTTTTCACCAAGGTGGCGTGCGCACGGATGCGCGTGCACACCGCAAGTAGGTGTGTCGGTGCATCCGTGCCAACACCGCTTCTACTTGGCAGGAGCTTTTTCCGGGCAGGTCACGCAAGTGATATGCACGGATCCTGCCTATTCCTATAGCAGGACTCACGTGTGTACTCGCATGACCTGCCGGGAGCCCGTTCAAACTGGTGCGACGTGCAGGCAGAGGTCACACACAGAACCACCGGCAGTATATGATCTGCTCATATACCGCCCACAGTTCTGGTGTGAACTGGCACTTAGACTTTGTGTATTTTAGGGTAAGACTACATTCACCTTTTCAGAGTGGACACCCGCCGAATCCACGCGGATAACGTGGGTCGGAGGGGGGGATGTGCATAGGAAACTGTGGATTTTCTAGCACATCCGCATGGAAATCCACACATGTAGAGCAGGCTCTGCCAGTGGATTCCGCACATTTTCCACCATATCTTCACAAAAAACGATGTGAATTGAAAACAATGGGGCCGGCATTGCAGCGGTTTTCCATGCGGCGGAACCACAGTGTGAGCGTAGCCTAAGGAATATGCTATTCGTAGAACATACCAGATGATTAGACATTTTGACTTGTGTGTTTTCTGAATGTGTGTCATATGAGACATACTTTAAAAAGTATATTTTCAATGATTTCATTCAAGCACTGAAAAAACCCAGAAATTGGGTATTTAAACTTTTTTATTTTAATTGAGTGTTTATCAATTGCAAATAATGTGTGATTTCAGTAAGAAGATATGGAAGAACATAATACAGAGAATGAGCTGATCTGTAAACAAGACATATAAAATGACGTTTTGGCATGTATGGAAATGATTGAGTGGGAGAAGGAATGACAATTACCACAGTGCATAAAGTGGCAGTGTAGCATTTTGTACAAGCTGGTGCATATCAATAATGACACTCCATGAGTGGATCTGTAATATTCGCTTTCACAAATAGCGTTTACTGTGTTTTTTTTTTTTTTTATATGTAAAAAGAAAAGCAAATGAGTATAATGATAGTTTTGGCCTGGGAATGCTCATCGGCTGAGGGAAGGGTTATCTACCCTCATCATTTTAAGGAGTTTGCTATCAGAATTGCCATCATATTTCCCTAACTACTGACATAATTATATGATGCAGGCTTTGTGGCTCACTAGATTCAGTTCGTTTCTTACATGGATATAATCAGCTATACAACCTATGTGCTTCAAATATGTTAGCAATTAAAGAATTGAGTTTATAACTGGTTGCAGTTGGTGAGGGGTCTGAGGAAAATAATGATATTTATGCTTGTCAATCTAATATTTGGGTCAATACATATAAGCTATTGGCGATTTTGGATGGCCATCAGTCTAGGAAAGCCTGGAAGAGTTCACAAATATGTGGGGGGGGGGAGGAGTTGCAGATACCTATTAGTGGTGGGTCGCTTTTGCTGATTACTATTAATGGCAACCTGCGGGGTTGCAGTGGATCTGTTTCCCTATTACTGTTCCATGCTTAGTTCTACACTGTATATCTGTGTGGAGAGGTGATCATCTTGGTAAAGGCGAAAGGTTGGCTTCTTCCTGTCAGAGTTGCCTTCCTGATGACTGGTGGAGTGATATTCAAGGAGCAGGAGAGGTGCTGAAAACACAGATTCACAGAAATAATGAGATAGTAGCACGTAGATGCTTACATTGCAGTATTTATCTTCAGCATGGAGAACCAGGGAGCAGAGCAGTTGTGATCTCATCAAATCTCACTACAGTTCTCATAATACTAGCAGTCAGAGGCAGTGCTTTGAAGGATCTCACAAAGGATAAGTAAGGATATTGGGCTTAAGACACAAAAGGAGGATGAGTTGGAGCAAAAAGGTAGATTCTTCAGGGTACTGCATATGCAGTAAGCAATTTTTTAAGGCTCAACTGTCCTGGATGAGAGAAGCAGCCATGTAATAGAGAGTTATAGAGAGACTGCCCTTTATATCCAGTATATATAAAGGGTGGGTATATGTGTATGCATTAACTGTTATCTGACCACTTAGTGCCAGAATACATGTCCCTCTGCAGTATTGCTCTATAGAGTCATATATTATTGATAAGTTCTAAGAGGAGAGAAACCTCTCTAGTGAACAAAGTCAGTTCAGAGGCAAGTTTAAAATGTCTGATGTTGCATTTGCATGCATTGCTACTTCTACTCCCTGGGACACATTATTCTTTTTGATAGAGTAGATTAATCCTGGTTGTTTTGTTCTTAAGAACATATTCACAATCTATTAATAAAGCATACTGAATCTGCCATATTTGGATATTGTACTTCATCTGAGTTATGGTAGAAAAGATGGAAGAAGTCTAATGGTAACATTGTAACTACAGGTACAATTAAAAAAAAAAAAAGGTGGATGAATTTTGAAATCAGCCTTCTTAGTAAGAAAAAAAATACAATAATAAACTTGAATAGAAGTTATATTAAAACGTTTACCTACTACAATCACAAAATATATAAAATAAAAAGTTAATTATTGAATTGCATGAACATTTTTTTTGCAAACTAGTAAGGCTAGTCATGCAACAATGAACTAAGCACAATTCTTTAGTGCCAGTTTTCACAGAAATGGTATGAATTTGGTATGGTATGATGAATTCATGCTTTTTTTCTGATATTCTGAAAATTCCATCTGCAAATTATGAATTGGAGCTCTACGATATCTTTGGTTATGTAGACTTCACAGAGGTTCAATCTTTTGGTACAGAGGCTTTTGTATAATTTATTTGGCAGAGGTGGCTTGATCAGTCTCCCCTAATGAGACTTGTACTCTCCCAACTATAGTAATGCCATATTAATAAATATGGACAGTTAGTTAATGTAAGTATAGCTTTACATTAATTCCATTAAATGTAAATGGAATATTGATATACTTTAAGTATTTTAAGAGCAGTCCTATAAAACAGTTAACAAAGGTGCACTACCCAGCCATTTATCCTCTAGTTTAATCTATGTTCTATTCTTAGCTGTAGCCCTTTTTTGGAAAAAGTTAAGCAAAGGGCCTGTGTCGATGGGCTTTGGGTATCAGTTTAAGACACTTGGGTATCATTGAAAATTAATTGACAAGGTGCAGTTGTCTTCTCTTTAACCTGCTTCAGGTGGATTTGGCAGTACCAAAGATGCATATGGAATACAAAACCTATCTGATGAAGAAAAGCCCATTGACACAGGCTCTAAAACTGTAAGGTGAGAAAAAGCACAATCAGCCATTCTGGCAGGCAGGTAGACCATACGGCTCTAGTCTCAGAGATATACAACCTGTATAAATCATGTACAGCAGCCCAACACTATACACTGGAATATCATAACTAGTGAACTTCCTCTTTTACTACTTTAGTGCTATAGATGAAGAAAGGTAGAATGTGTGAGATAGTAACATGACTGTTTCTAAATTAGCTAAATTCATGTCTATTAGGTTAACCATTAAGTATATAGTTGAGTATATATATCTTAGTAGACACACAGGATTTTCATGAGAGTAGCACCTGTGGGTAAAAATATCTGCAGATAGTTGCCCCTCACCTATGTGAAACTAGATTCTATTTTTACTTAATACAGGAAATTATGATCAGTTTGGATTTTAGTGTCCTATGTATTCCAGTACTGCATATAACAGATGATGGTCACTTTGGCCACTACTTGGTGTATATACTACTTAGTAAACATGGTACTTGTTTGAGAGTAGCACCTGAGGTAAATCCTATGTGGAGGCAAGCCCCAAATCAAATTATAAATACAGTGTTAGTCATGCAGAAATTTGCCCCTCCATTGTTTGCGTGTAACTAGATGCCTTTCCTTTTTAATACAGGGAATGGGATCTGTTTGGATTTTGAAATATGAGTACTGAAATTCTAACCTGTCATTATTCTCAGCTCCACTGTATGCATTTTCCATGCTTCAGTAATAAAGTGAAATGGAAAGGCAAATTAGGTCCCCTAGCTCCAATCTGGAAAATAGTCATATCCTCTAGATATTTAGATCTATGTTAAAATGAGAAAAGTCTGCAGGTCAAGGTCAGGTCAGACTCAGCTTTAACATAATGTGTAACATTTGTACTTCCAAGAGTATTTTTAGTCTGATTTCTATTGTGCATTATTTAGTAGGTAATAATTATAATATGTTACATCTCTGCCGACGTTATGCTGTACCACTGCTGATTATTTTTCTATCTGGAATATAGTGTATTGATGTGGGAAAGTTGATTATGGATTTTGCTGCTTATTGATTTGTTACTAAACTAGAAAATGAAAATAATCTGGCCACCTCCCTCCTACCGTAGAGCTTGCATGTCATCTTGCTTAATTACATTTTCCTTATAGACGGAGTGATTGCTCATGTATTCACAATGTAGTCAATGGAAATGGTCTTTTCTGTCACACAAGACTTATAGCTTTTCAGCTCCCTCTAATCCGTCTGGGAAATTCAGACAATGCATTCCTCGGAGTGATGTAATACAGCCACTCCAGTAAATGCAGGGAAGATGAACTCCCCGTGTGGATTCACACAAAGCTTTAATATTTGTCTGTTAAATCATATTTAAATGACTGGCTTCCATTTTTGCACTTTGCAGCAACAATTATAAAACTAAAATTGGCACAAAATCACCATGTAAATGTATACTGCTTACTGAATAATACATAGACATAAAAATGGGTGCAGATCCCTAAATTCAGGTTCTCTGACCCCCAAAAAGCCGTTGACCATTTTGATTTCTGTTCTAACATGCACAAACTCTAATCATGCCCTGCAACTAACACTTTTTGAGTGCTCTATCAGCGCTTTGTTTTGGAAATAGAACCCTAATTCTGCTTTGTGATCTTTCACAGAAGAAGAGCAATCATAATTTGAAATATCAATTCCTTTCAATCCCACACGTGAAATGTAGTAATTTATGCGCGTTAACCATCTATAGCAGCTATTCTTGTAGTATACTCTACATTTCTTTATTTCTCTTATTTCTTTATTTCTCACGATATGCCTAAACCATTTATTTCTTTTACTTTTATGCATCACATCACAGCCTTACTAATGATACATTCTGTCAATTCTAAGAAATTTTGCAAATCTGTAGCAAAGGTAGCAAAAGGAGGCAACAGATAAAGGTATAGCCTAAACCAGCCTTTCTCATTCAGTGTGCCATGGCATCTGGGGTGTTTTCTGGCTTCCTCCAAATTATCATGCAGCGTCATGTCTCTCCATAGTGCGTGCAAAGCAGACAGGCCGTCTGAAAGAACCATGGAAACAAATGATACTAATACAGGGAAGGTGAGTAAAAGACAGTCCTCCACCCCCACTGCCATGCTACCACAGCTGTGGCTCCTAATGTGAAAGCAAATTTTAATGTGTGACCTGAAGGACTTAAACCTCACTTTTAACTTTAAAATCCATTACATTGTAGAGTAGGGTTCCTCCAAGATTTTGCATACATTTAACGGGTGGGTTGACTTAGGAGGGGTTGAGAAACACTGGCCTATACTGAGTTCCAGAGCCAACTAGCTACTTTGTGCACCAGGCACTCTACTCTCCCGATAAACATTAAAAAAATGGGATCCTTCTACTGCTCACATGCATCAGATACCACAAAGAACATAATCAGGTCTATCATTTATATATTCCAAGTTTGAATTTCTGTTGTCTCCAAAAGGCTGCCTGATTGCTTTTTGAGTGAACCTAAGTAGATATCAATATTGCTAAAACATGCTAGGAAAATGCTTACTTGGAAATGGAAGGATTCCTTTATGGCCTTCTTAGGCAGAATGGAACAAACCTATTAATAATGTCCTCTCTGGCTATCTCTCACTTGTCAAAGTAGATGTGGACCGAAGGAACCTAAGAGTCTAGTGATTCTGGCTTACGTTTCAGGGCACACTTAATACAGACAGAACTTGATTTGCTTGCAAAATTATTTTGTGATGCTGTGACATTATTTATTTTACATTATATCAGGTTTCTGTTACTGGTCATATGATAGCAAATACTCTGGTTGTGATTGTAGCATCCATTTTACTCTATCCATCTTGTCTTTCTCTTTGATTTTCCTAATTCTTTTTATTACTTGATTGATCATTTGTTTGTTTTTTTTTTGTACAAATCGCTACTAAAAATACAGTACATGAATAAAATATACTGCTTGTGTACATTTATTACTATGGCACATATATTTACTGTTCATGAGGACAGCAAATAATTGTCTTAAACTGGCCATACACTGTGATTTCTTTTGCTCAGTATGCTGGCTGAATGCAAAATAGTACTAGCATTTACCAAGGAATCTCCTATTGCCCACTTTATTGTAAAGAAGATTTTGTAATTGACTCCTTCGATCAACTGATCTAGGGATTCAGGACAAAAGGGTGCCAACATTAGCTCATCCAAAACCATCTGAAGTCCACATAGTGTATGGGCACCTTAAGTATGTTTTCATCTCCATATAGTAACTAATAATAATGTGCCTTTGTGTTCCCAGCATAAGGATTTTGCATTCCCAATTGGGTTTTAAAGTAAACATGTCACAATCCTGGGTAATTCAAACATATGATGAACAATACATCAGCAGAGGTTACCTCAGCATGCCAAAATGGTGAATAGATCCAGAGATATAAGAAACTTTGTAATATGCCAACCTCAGTGTCACTGTAAAAGCCAAGCTTGGCCCAGAATAGCATACCAGGTAAAAGAAATGAGTGATATTTGCAGATTTTTTGTAAGACACACAAAATCTAAATATGTTAAATTTGCCCTAAGTATACGATATGTAAGTTGTTTTAACTGTACTCAATATTATATCTTTTCCCAGAAAAGTTTGAATAATAAACATAAATGTTACTTTAAAAAATTGAGATGTGGATACTTCTAACCTTACATTCTGATTGTGATACTCTTTTAGTCTACAAGGGATTTGCTTTTCTATGCTATGCAGCCTTCCTGAAAACAGCAGGCTGCTTTAGGTGAAGCTAAAATGTTATGTTGAGCCTCCAACAGAATGGAAATCCAGTAATTAACAGGGGCAGGCCAGGGACAGTTCATCCTTGGAGGAAAGGGCTAGATGGTTCTGGAAGTCTTCCAGCCAGGAAATATAGATGGGTTCCATTTGACCAGCTGGATGTTCTAATACAAACTCTGAGAAGCTCACAGTGTACAGTGATATAAAAATTTTCAGTACAGGAGAGGAGCCTGTACAACTGTGCAAGGGTGAAGGTAAGGCTTTTTGCTGTTTACTTAGCAGGCTAAATAAAGCATGCTATGCACCTTTGTGAGTTGAGCCTTTAGAGATATGAGCGACATTCAAGGGCAGTAATAAAATCACAGCTGAAAAGAAGAAAATGCATGCTTTATAAGCATATAACTATCTTTAGTCTGTCACAAAGAAAGGAAATTAGACTGTGATTTTACAGTAAACTCTCAGTTATCCATAACCCAGTTAACCAGCACTCTTAAATAACCAGAATAAAAACTTTAATGAAATTCTGTATATACCTCAGATCTCAGTTTTCCACCCATTCCATCCTCTGTGTTACATTAAGTTAAGTTTGTCTTTATTTCTCTTAATTTACTTTTCAGCACTGTATTTCAATATTAATATCAACTCAATACAGAGTCTGTGGTATGGTATAGTATGGGGTGTAGCATTTTATTAGGCCAATTTTTAATAGTAAGTCTCAGGCAACCAAAAACTACATTTATCTGGAATCTACCAATCCCCATGGGTGCCAGATAATGAGGAGTTTACTGAAGGGTATCAAGAAAGGTTTCCATCTAAAAGGTCAAAAAGCATTCCTCTAGTGGGTTGGAGTGCTTAATAGATGGTGTTAGGTTGAATCCATAGGTTCTCATTGATGTTCACTTACTGAAATGTAGCCAGCCAGACTGAGGCGCATGATCGGCTTACAGCCTTTTGCTTGATTCTATATAATGAGACTCATTCATCTTGATTAGTAAAATAGGGCAGTCCTTCAACTGTGTTCATAAATGATTAAGTAATTAGAAGCACAACTTGGGCAAGATTTATTTTTTAGGATCCTATGAACACAACTTATCCAACACCCTAAAACCACCTCTAAAAAACACCCTAGAACTTATTGGTGAACGAAACCTTTATATAGATCCCCACCGAGACACACACTAGAAATGACTAAGCTAGACCATTGGTTGGAACACAAGACAGATATATACCAAAGTTGGCAGTTGTGCTGTTTTACAAAAGCCTGAACTCTTGCAAAATTGTCAAAGGTGTCCACTGCTAATAGGGTGTCAATAGCAGTCAATGGCATTTCATTTCTGAGGAAGAATGGATGAGCAGAGTCCAGAAAGCAGATGCCCCTTCCATACTCCCTGTTGTTGATGCTTGTATGGTTAGATTGTAATGTGTGTTGTAAGCTTTAAAACCATCCATGGGTATAATTCATTTTTATGTTTGATCAAGAAGCCTATTTAACCCCATTTGTATCTCTTCTACTGATCTTAAAAAGAACAGGTTTTGGTAAATATTTGAGAGTAAAATCAGCTATATTTCCCCAAAAAGCAAACAACAATAACATGCTTAATATTGTGATGATTTAGTTCCTTTGACTTTTTAGGACACTCAAATATTAAGCGGGTTTATTTAAAATGTTGCCATAATTAAGACTGCTCAGGTATATTACTTACAAGTATACATGGGGGAATTTAGAAATCCCATTACTAAATGCCTGGTGATATGTATGAGGCGTATACATTGTTTTTTGTTGCTCCAGCACATACAGTGTTTGCCAGGTCTCAGATGCTTTCATGTTCTTTTCCCTTCTTGCAGCTCAGTGATGGATCTCAGTAGGGAATTAAAATATGTTTCCAATGAGAAGCTTAGTGAAGGCTAAATGCGACAGATAATGATGCAAATGATCTAGATGTTGAATTTTCTTCATCATAGAAACATCAGACAGTATGAAATCACATTTTTTCTTCTTGTACCTGTACTGTCATATACAACATGATTTAGGTTTACAAATACCCTGTGTTTAGTGGCTGCCGCTTCGCTTCTGAGATCAAAGTGCTCTGTCTGCACAGACTAATCTCTTGCTTTACTACATGCATTTGTTTTTCATGTCTGTGATTGGTGATTGGGTGTCTTTTCTTCTTTAATGCTCCCTGTGTTTTGGTGGTTATATAATGGCTTGTTGTTTTCCCTGGTACATTTTTTTTCCTGGTAAATTAATAAAATGGTATCCAATAAAGTTAAAAATATAATACAAGCAATTATCATCATTTAAAAATAGTAATACCTGCTCCTTTACTACCGTATTTATTCGTGTATAACGCGCAAAATTTTAACCCCAAAAAAAGGTAAAAGTT
>JAEOBE010442340.1:0-11572 GCA_022657655.1 Phrynoglossus myanhessei | reverse complement strand
CTACAGGATTTGCTCTGCAGACTCCATCTGCAGTCAGATGGTCCTAAAGTGGTTAATGTTAAAAAAAAATCTAAAGGGGAATTACAGAGCTCACTATGTGCTGACTTTTGGTCATAGGAGTAGATTAGTAAATGTACTCCTGTGACCCGGGAGCACCGACCGTCATATGATTGCTGCCTTGTAGAGGCATTTCTCGAAACATTTTGATACCACTTTGTATAGAAAAAAAAGCTTTGGCCGTACTTCTTTTTAAATTTAGTTTGTACCGTATGTCCTTGTTTTACAGGCAAGCTTTTCCCCATGCTCATCCTCTTTATCTTTCAAGGTTTGTATGAATGAAAACAAAGGATGTTCTATAGTCTCCAAAGCTGTCAAACACCCACATTACAAGGTAAAGAGACTAGGTACTCATAAAAAAACGAATGCTGACATGAACTGGGATTTTTAATGGCAGGTTCACTTTACTAAATCCAATCTGCCCGGGAGCAGCAGACTAAAGCCTTTAAGACAAATGTCAACATTTAAGAGGAAAATCACAATATAAATAGCTCATAAAAATTGGTTTGTAAAATATTTGTGGAAACTAGGTATTTCAGAGTGGCTTGAATGAGGGTCATCATTTTAATCATAAGGGATTAAGAATTCTGTGGACCACTAGCCATGGAGACACTTGGGTTTTGACTGCAGATGTCTTGTGGTACAACAGAATCTCTGGCCCCATTCACACTTGAGCTGAGCCTTTATTTCAGGCATCTATTTGAGCATTTGTACGTGCATTTGGTGCTCATTTCAGGCTTGATATTTTTTTTAAATTAGTATTCATAGCCAATGAAAAGGTAGGTACTTGACAAAAAAAAAGTGTAAAAGTGCATTTCACATGTTTTCCAGGCAATTCCACAGGAGTTTATTGGGGTCGAAGTGCTCAAATTTGCCCCAAATGAAGCTCCTATAGTTGCTTGAGTTACATGCATTTTGCTGTAAGCAACAGGATGCTCAGTTGTAAACAGAAGCCATTGAAGCAGTTGGAATCCTCTTGTTGAGCATTGTAGAGCTTAAGCTGTCCATACACTGTACTCATTTTTCCTTTAGCCTTCCAGCCGGACAAAACAAATCAGGGATTGCTCCATTCACGGTGCTTCTCCATCCCCCACTTTCTCATTGTATTGGCTGCAAGCAAGATTCGGCAGAGATTCCAGCCTATTCCTTTTATGCTCTGACAGAGGGATGCCGGGCAGAAGTATGCCAACAGGGGCAATTTCTGTAAAAATTTCAGCCGGTTTATGAAGAACTGACCAAAATCTATATCAGGCATCAGACATCATCTTCTATATAAGTGCTTGGCGTAGTAGGGTGTAGAATACTAATCGTCTTTCAACTTCTTTATGTGTTCCTTTGTTTCATTGCCTTGTCCAACGCTGTGATTATTCTGCTTGATCCTCCAGTACGGTATCACAAATCTGCTGTTATCTTGGCCAGAGGACTTCAGAACAGGGCTGTGATGTCAAAGACCCCCTTGTAGATCCCACTGCCTATTGCCATGATTGATCACTGGAGTTTAACAAGCACTTTTCTTTGTTAAGAGATAAAGTTTATGCCTATGGACATCTTCCACTGGTCATCCCAGGCTCATCAAATACCTTCATTTGTGGTATATTTCTGTGCCAGCACCTATTATGTTTATGACTATTAAAGCATTAAATCCCCGCTGTACTACACAAGTCCCATTCAGCGCTGGATAGATGGGCCACTGATCTTTTTATGTGTGGTTAATGGATTTGTTGTGATCACTTCAGTGAGCATCAATAGAAGGATAAACAATTCCTTTCTGGAACATGCAAGTCCCCATCTGCTGAGAGGGTTTAGTGGTGGGGAGAGGCAAGCCTTGAGCAGATGAGCACGCTAGCCAGTCTCATGCTAATGACATGCACTGCAAAAGCTGGACGCGTGGCTCAATAAATCACACTGTAATTGAGTCTTTGGGTCACATTTCACACCCCCTTGTCAGATGTGCGATTTCATAGGTAACAAAGGCCTGGCATCTCAGGCCAGAATACTTCATAAATAATGCACTTTTATGAACATAGGTGGGTTTGGTCAAGACATTTTTTTAATGATTTGATGTGTAAATTGAACTTGCTACATTAATCCACAGCAGACTGAGGAGGCCCTAATGTGGGCCATCCATTATCTATGATGTAGTAAAAGTCAGGCAGCCCATACTGATATTTGTATATTATTTGGAGCAGGTTCTAATCCTGAGCTGTCTAACTGACTTGCCAAAGGCCAGATGATTCATCAATTAGCCATCCAGCTAATTCGACTTAACGGACAATTTCTTAAAAAAAAAAAAGAACAAATTGCAGGAAAAAAAAATAACCTTGTCCTAAAATGTGTCAAATGCAGTCTAGCTCTCTTTGATATGCAGCAGTTTGCTAATGAGATAAATTGACACATTGATGCTGAGATTGTCTGAATTCATTTAATAACGTCATGGTAATGCCTGTGAAAGCAATAATTATCTGCAATGGCAAGACACTCAACAGGATCAAACTCTTCCAGTAATCAGCTTTGTGCTGGATGGTTCAACCGCATAAATGCTGCTGATTTTCAACTGCTGGTTACTCAGCAAGAGGACATATTTGTAAAAAGAAGTTCAGCTTTATAATAATGTCCTGCAATGCTGTAATATAGCTTCCAGTAGTATAAAAGTGTCATTAAACAATACTAAAAGTCACCCAAACCCTGAACTCTCCATACTAACTTTGTCAATTAAATCAGAAAACCAGAAATACAAAGAGATTTTTTTTAAACAAAACTTTATTGAAACGTCAGCATACATATGACAAATTTGAAACAATCTCTTCCATTTTTTTTCTCTTTTTCATTGCTTTTCCTTTCTCAGTTTTTCTACCTTTATGTGAAGAGATTTTACTTCATATGACCTTGTCCTTCCTTGTTGCAGTGTTCTCCTTCTTTAGAGCTTCCAGCATACTTTGTTCCAGGGCTGACAAATCAGAATAATGGTCATCCCTATCCTTGCATCCCGATCCTTGGTCCATGTACTTACACTATTCTTCTATTCCACTATTGGTATGCCCACTATTCTTCTTGAACATATCCCAGTGATTTAGAGGCTTTGTTTGTGCTTTTTTATGCATGTTTTTCACAGTTTGTAGTACAGGAGCAAAATCATGCACTTTGGCCCATAGATTTGTAGTGTGAAGCACCTGAATATATGTATTTCAAGCATTTCTCAGGTGCTCATATTAAAGTCTGTGAGGCAAACATGCTTGAAGCCAAAAGAAGCCCATACTTTTTGCAGTACACACAGTAAGCTACAAGCAATGGAATTCTCAAAGAGAAACAAGAGAAGGAATGAGAAGGAGTATTGTTGCAATTAGGGAAATGAGCTACTAAATGCCTAGGCGTCAATAGGTCCTTAATGGCAAACCCCAGCCCAGGTACCTGATTTCAAATCACACCAGCATTGCAGGAGAGGAGGTTACACTGCTTTGGCAGATTAGACAATGTAACCCAGACTCTACACTTTTCAGTATGTGATTCAGTTTACAAGAGTGTCATCAGCTACCTTCACTTCATACAGAGCAGTGATCTTGTACGATGGTGGTGATTGCAGTGATGACATGGATGATGCCATGTTAAAATACCATAGTGAAGATCAGATAATCACCAGCACAAATGTGGTGTACACTTCAAATCCTTGTTCAACCTATTAAATTGTCATCACGTTTTATCATTGATGCCAACATTTAGGGCCATGCAGGATCCCCTCTTCAGGGTCTATGTTGCCCTTAGGAAGGGACCCTGTATGGCCCCAAAATTTTGGCCTCCATAGCAAAATGTTATGACAGTTTAATAAATTAAAAAAGGTTTTATAAGTGTATACCACGTGTATGCTGGTGATTATTGGATCTTCAATTCAGTGTACAAGGACACTGTATAGAGGGATGCACGGCGCAATAATGTTGTGTTAAGTGCATTGACCTATTAGCTGCCAATCAAGCATCCACATCTCTATGAAGAAAGTTAAAAACAGATGATTTATTATTTGTCAATATGGGTTACTATTCTTTGCCCATTGCTCTTGGCATAATTGAATATTCCCTTTAATTGCTGATAGAAACCACATCATCTTAATAAAATTTTCACAAGCCTTCCAAAACAGGTATATGAATGGTTGCTGCTTGCTATATGGTTCTTTTTTATGTCATTGGATTATATATATATTATATAGCAATGGCACTGTATCTTTCCCTCTTTGTTCATTAAGACTTTCCTTAAGCCTCTTATTAACCGAGTCCTTTGAATTGCCTCTACTGCAAAATAGTAAGAACAAGTTCACAATTATTTTTCGAAAAAACATATTTGAAGAAAATGTATCATTTGTACAACATGCAAATTCTTTACATGTTTAAAATTTGGCTACTTTCTGCTATACAGTGCTTTTATTTTGCATGTATATATTACATAGTGTTGGACTGTATTTTTATGATAAGCGACAGAAAATAAGTGACACATGAAAGCAGGCTGAGAAGTGTGCCAGTGACATGCAAAGCTTTCTAGACACACAGCATGAAGACAATGCAGGAAACTGCCCTGGGGTGTTTACTATGCTCTTTGGCAACAAACCTTTGTATGAATGGAATTCTTGACAAGACAGATGGGAGTAAATAATGTTACAATGTGGAATAAGGAATGAGATGAGATCACAGCTCCAGCCTGGCCAGTCCATTGTAAACCTGGACAATGATCAGGGGTGCTGAATTCTGCAACCTATTTAGAAGAGGCTCAGATCACTTGGATCAAGCTGCTGGATGCACCACTCTACCTCACTTACAATGAACCATATATGCAGCCACAGGGAAGACACGTTACAAGCCCTCAACTCTTCTTTCTCAGCCAAAGGTAGGACATTGAGCAACAAAACAAATTGCTCCTTTACAACTGTCATTTTCTGGGCATCTAACGCTAGACTTGTCCGATTTTTTGTTCTACAAACTATTTTCTTAGCATGTCAACCTTATAATAAGCAAATCATTCAAACTTGTTAATAAAAACTCTACCATTGTTCTGAATATATTACTGCTAACTATCATAAAGTGTTAGTAAAGGGGGCCGTTCATTTTTAATCAGTGTGATCAAACTGAGGTGCAATCAAGATATTTTTTTAGTCCGTAATCAGATGCTTTGCTCGTCATGTATAATTATACAAAGTGTAAATGTAAGACCCTAAAGAGATATCATTGCTATGCTTAATGAGGACTTTATTATTGTATACTGGATTGCACCGGCATGGCACAGTCACAATACATCATAAACAATATATGTGAAAAAAAACAAAAATGGAAATAACAGTACTACAGTTTAGTATGTAGTGGTAATCATTATTCAATTATCATGAGCCAAGTTGTAAAAATCATTTCAGATTAGGTGTAGTTACCTGCTGTGGCCTATAGGTTGTAGGTATATTTTATATGACTTTTAATAAGCAGCAATGGTTATGATTCATTTTTTAACTGCCAGCATGACTGTCATTTCTTCTCTTAAACCAGAATCAATAGCAAATCACGTTGGTCTAGTGAACTTAGATGCTGAAAGGGAAACTGGTTGATAACCCAATACAAAGTTGACATAAGATTTGAAGACATAAGAAAATACATTCTTAATGTAAATTGAATTTCTCACTAAATCATTGTTCTTTTTTGCATTGATTGTCTACTGTTATCTGAATAATATGTTGCTGATGTGTAGAGTACCAGTACTAATGGTATTCATTGTCATTTATAATAATAGTAACACGCTGTGGGCTACGTGTGCTCCTGTTCAGTACAAGTACTTGTGTTTTGGTTTGACATTTAGTTAATATTGTTAAAAGACGTCAGAGGCTGTGTAAGCCCGCAGAAGCGTAAGATCTCCTATCTGTGTGCTCTTTAGTTAAAGCATCTTTAACAGTCTAAAATAGAAAAAGTCGAGTTTTATGTGTGGCAATTTCAGCTATGATGTAACTGTGTGCATTGCAAATGTCTTCAAAACAGGAAAATGACTCAAGCAAGAAAAAGGAGCCAAAGTTTCCTAAACCTGTAGTAAGAGAGGAGTTAACCGTGGCTGGCATCAAAGCCTCCGTTGGCATAAAAGCCACCTAGGCCTCAGCCTAAGAGAAAGAGTTGGGGGGGATGTTGGCAGCCGAAACCAAAAATATTATAAATTAATAAGATCGATATGTATAAAATACGAGTATTGTATACAAGGTAGTGAGAACTGGATGGCAGTAAAGATTTCAGATGTACAATAAAAGTGATGGGGATCCCTAGCTGAAGTTTGGCCTTCTGCCATCTGCATACTTGGTGTGTAGTGTATACTGGAACGATTATGCAAATAATGTTACATGTTTGAGTTTGTACGTGCTACACTTCACCAACTAATGTCTCTTTTATGAAACAGGATACAGCGTATAGTAAGATGGTCTCTGTTCATTTCTTTGCAGCATATATCCGACCCAGAAGAAGAGCAGTGGGTGGTCAGAAGGTCACATTTAATAGTGTAAGAACTTGTGAGTTTATACATATAGTTCATATAAGACATAAAACTGTGCAGCTATTGTTCAAGATGATGATTTCTGATACCAAAGATCAACTGAATTACGCAATAGTATTTTTGACAAGAAATGTAACAGGTATATGAAACTATTCATAGCTTTGTTACAGCACTATCACTGTTTTCGAATAATCACAGCTTTTTTTTTTTTAGCTCACTTTGAGCTCCATCCAGTTATGATCCACCATGAAACCTTCAGATATATTATCCAATGTTTCAAATAGGCTCTTCAGAAAGAGCTCTTAACTTGCCAAAGAGAGAGTGCACGGTGATTTAAATATTAGCTTTAAACGTCTGATGATGGAGCTGAGGGGTTGTTTGAGAACTTGTCTAACTTATCAAAGAATCTTAAGGCTATCAAAACCCAAGAGCAAAAATGAAAATATTGTAGTTTACTAATCCTTAGGTGCGGGGGCTTTATTATTTTCATTCTATTTTTCAGGCTTTACTCTCCTTTATTTTCAATTTATAGATTGTAAATTCTCACGAGCAGGGTCCTAAAAAAAGTCTAAAAAAATCCTTTTGGATGGTATTGTATTGAAACTGCCCTGTCTCCCTAACTTTGTAAAGCGCTGCACAAACTGTTGGCGCTACATAAATGCTGTATAATAATAATAGTGATAACTTGTAGTCCTGCTAGTAACACACTTCCTGCACTAGGCTGATAGTACTCCCTCACTGTACTGTATCTACCGGAGAACAGTGTTGTCACCCTAGGCCGCTAGCTCCTGATAAGGACTATGGAACACCTCACTGCCTGAATACTCCAACAGTGACTGCAGCTATTAGGAAGTAAACACTGTTTGGCTTGGTTCTTTATTAAATCAACTTCTGCCATAGCTGTGTTCTAGCTGCTGCCGAGCTGTGTGACAGGGCCATCTACCACTCATATATTGTCATATTCAGTAGGAATTTACAACAATTCAATTGATGTATGGCTAGCTTTAGATATCATCCACAGTAATGTACCCTTGTTTAGATAAGACAAATTCAGTCTGAGGTTAAGCAGATTTTCCTAATGTAAAATGATTATATACGTTACTGGTTTTCTGTCCTACAGGTGACAGCTAGTCCCGGAGCCACAAATCACTGGACACAGAAATATCTGCCACAGCAGCCTGATCTATTACAAGTCCTTTACAGTAGAGAGGAAGTATGGAAACTTCCGCCACCACAACCGTTTCGCCCACGCCGATGTAATAGGCAGAGTAAGACTGCATGTAATATTGTTTAAACTGTGTATTTTGAATATACACTGAATGTTGAGGATGTTGAGGAATGAGGAACTACAAGGATTTTCTTCTTGACTGAAGGGAATCTGTGAGTAGATAGAAGATGCCACTCCTGATTTGTTGGAGAGAAAAATCTCCATAACGGTCAATCTAGTCAAAACCAAGAACTGTCACTGAATACTAAAGAGCAAGGCCCATTTCACACGGACACCTTGATTTCCAAACAGGAGGGGATACGTGCACGGAGCCCCGGCTGATGAGAGCAGTTGGAACGGATGTCACCATTATGACATACCGTATGTGTCAATCCAGTTTTTTCCCCCATCTTCAAATGGAGTTAAAATTAAAATTACTTGACCTATGTTTGGAAATTCAGATATGTCTGTTTACATCACTCATGGCCAGGTCCAGCAAAGTGAAACTATGTTCTGCTTGTTTTTCCAGACCGGGCCAGAATCTGGGGTAACCACATGTAAACAGAAGTCCATTTAGATCCGACTGCACATAGACTAGCATTGGACTTCCAATCAAATCCCCCTGAAAAACTGACAGGGAGATCTGACATTCCCTCCCTGCTGCTGCCTGTATTAAAAAGATGTGACCTTATATGGCCACATTGCTATATTTGGTCAATGATAGTGACCTAACATGACCCTGTGACCATATTAGGTGATGATATCAGCACAAGCATTCTGCACCTTTGTTTAGGTTATGGGAAATTCCTTAGCCCACAGCTGATTGTGCAGGTGACCCCACCTCCCCTCATCCCCACTGGGGACATTTGGCAAGCATGTATCCTACACTACGTAAGAGATCACAACCATTTGGCTGCCAGAACAAACATTCAGTTTATTGACTAGGAACAAGCAAGGTCACTGGCATGTATGTAAAATCATTATTTTGAAAATAAACATTAGATTTAAAGTACATGCCTAACACACAGAGCACAGCAGAAGCTGCTTATCTTCAGATTCTCTGTCTCTGACTGAAGCATCAAAGGACATCATCAGAATAGAACATATTGGGGAGGGGGCTTTACTCTCTCTTCAGGCTCATCCAATGTTTTGTCTGAATTGGAGCTTCAGCTACTGAGCTGTGTAAACAGTTCTTTTTCACCTGATCAGATAAGAATAGACAGGAAAAACCTGTGATTACTCTCGAGTACATCATACTCAAAGTACTGTACATTTCCTTCAATCCTTCAGTGTATTGAGAAATTGTATTTGTATTTTACAGCTGGCACTGAAGACATGAAAATACCAAAGTTCACCACGAGCCATCAGAATGCTCAATGCCAAAATGTAAGTCTTGCTTCACAAACTATATATCCAGGCTAAACTGATTTGTAATGCAAAGGTAATCTCTCTCATTTTGGGAAAAGATTAGAAAAATGTTGACTGGAGGTACAGGAGAGACAAGGACAAATACGAAAGGCGTGAGCAGGTGTAAGCATCTGTATTATATTACAGAGCAAATAGGGTTTATGCAGTATATTTGCAGGATGAGAGCAAAGTAGACAAGGTGACAAAAAGAAAAAGAAAAGAACAGCACAGTAAACGTTATAGGTGAATATTACGCTAATGACAAAAATATTTAAAGGTACTACCCCTTTAAGTAGTCATATTTTTAGTGCTTTATTCAATAAATAGCCCTTGTTCTTAAAGGAAAATAATGGGTGTTGTTGACTATTATTTTAAACTGTTATGTTTTCATTCTCTATCTATATACAATTTATTATACAAACAAACATGTAATACATGACAATGAATCAACAGCACAGCAATAGAATTCTTATCACTTTCTCTCACCAAAACTTTGGACTAAACCTAAAGCCTGACAAGAAATGAGTCACTGCTCATGAGTTTTCTACTTTTGTGTGTACACATCGGTTTTAGTTTTTGAGGTCTGTAAACAAAAGGTTTTACCACTTCCTGCTTAGTCACATAGTATTAGGTCCTCCATTTTGGAAGACATACAGTGCAGCTGCAGCCATGATCTTGGTGCCAAAATATTCAGTGACTTGCGGGGGGGCGAATCTATGATCTGGAGGGCTGCACAGACCTCAGGATCACAATCCAGTGCCACAATCCAGTGCCACTGTCCGTGCCGCCAATACCGCCTATTACACTTCAGATCTCTCAATAAAGAGAACCTGTTAGAGCAACAATCCTATCACATAGGGGCTTGGTAGCCCCTATGTGATAGCATTAAAGTTATGCGAGTAAAAAAAGTTATACAAATGTAAAATATAATAAAATAAATAAAATGTAAACAAAAAAATTAACCCCCACCGTCCCTCCCTTTGCAGTACCATTGCCAAAGTTAGGCAACGGTAATGTTCACACCGATGCAATTTGCTAGAATCATAAATCGCACCTACACGTTGGCCGTTTGGCGAACAAACGCAGCTTTTTTGCGTTTTTTTCAAAGCAAAGGGTATTTTCTGAATGGCGATCAGAAAAGACCCTTTATCCTGAATCAGGTGACAGCGTGCGTTTATTCGCAACTTGCGCAAAAAAACGCAGCCGTTAACAAAAGAACGCAAAAAAACCTGCAACGCTGCGGTATGAATGGGGCCTGAGACTGGAACTTCCAGCATGTTGACCTGGTGTGCTCAGTAGTTCCTCCTAAAGACCTCTACTTTTATTACTGTATTCTGTAATAACTTGGAGGTCGATGGAAGGAACCACTAAGCAAGGACTCATCTTTATAAGAGCTTTAAGTCCTAACTGTTACTAAAAAAATAGAACAAAACCAGTGTACATTCCCTTTAAGAACGAAAGCTTTGTTTAGTAGCCCAGAACAACCAATACAACGCCATCTCGTGCTGATGCGACTACAGAATGAATTGTCTTTGGTTGCTATGGATTACCGCACTCAAAAATAAGCAGTCGTTCTTTAATAATGCCGATAATCTTACTGTAGTGCTACATTTAACTGTTATTACTGGAAACTGCTCTGCTAAATTTGCTTTGTTATTGTATAAGTGGAATAGTCGCATCCACCTGCTGTCTCTAATGAAGCTGCAAGCCAATATATTTGAATAGATAATTATGCCCCAGCTGCATGTTATGGGCTAAGATGACCGTAAATTGTATGTAACTCATAATAGCTATTTTTGTCTTCAAAGAAGAGAATGGTAAGAGAAATACAAAGCAAAAAAAAAGAAGAAAAAAAAGGACCTTTCAGTTTTACAAAAAAAAGTCCGCTAGC
This sequence comes from Phrynoglossus myanhessei, assembly GCA_022657655.1. NCBI lineage: Eukaryota > Metazoa > Chordata > Amphibia > Anura > Dicroglossidae > Phrynoglossus > Phrynoglossus myanhessei. The sequence goes on along the minus strand of JAEOBE010442340.1, from coordinate 512 downwards.
TGTATGGAATAGTGTTGTTCATCACCTTTTTATAAAAAAAAGGATTAGTGATATAGTCATTAAAAAAAAAATGGAATGTTATTTTTTGCATTAAAAGTGTTAAAATACATACTAAAATATGATACTATATTATTATATAATCTTAAACATTATTGTATCATTTTATACTATATTATTATATAATATTATACTTTGTTTTGTGTTTGTTTTACGCAAATGGAAAAAGTAACCTTTATATCTAAAATTTAAAAAAAATGACCTATGCAGACAGTGGACACTTTGTCATCATGACTGAGCTTCTGTGTGCGGGCCTCCCGATGCTCACTCGGGAATTACTGTGATTTATTATTATGCTAATGCAAACATTTTTTAAATAGCACATCTACATATTGATGTCATATTTGAATCCTAAATAAATAAGGGAGCAAATAAATACCTATATTGTCGCCATCTACTTCTAAATTTAAAAACTTTTTTTTTTTTTAATGAAGAGACATCTGTACAAATAATAA
>JAEOBE010436077.1:0-10185 GCA_022657655.1 Phrynoglossus myanhessei | reverse complement strand
AACTCCAACCCAATTAATCCGCAGCTGTGATTCTGAACCCATATACAGCAGTGTCACACCTAGACGAATCCGATAAACGCACAAATTTCCAGTTTTTTTCACAATTTCAAATTTGGGCGGGAAAATGTAGGAAATTTCCGTGATCAGACAAACCCGCAGGGTGAGCAGGACGTAGAAAGTGGCCTGCTCATGTGAGAAACCGCCCAAGAAAGCAGATCGTACCAGCAGTTTCTGAGGGTGGGACACCGTTGCGCTTTCTAGTATGAAATCAGTGGCGGGTTCTGCAAACCACCCGGTGCCCATGCATTTGTATGTCATGGGCAAATCAGGCTATTACTCTGCTGAAAGTATTGGCAGAACAATTGCCCTGGTGTGCATGGGCCCTCATGAAAATGGAAGGCCGCCTCTATTGAAAGCCTTCTCCCACCCCCAATGTCATATTGCCAACAAAGGTGATTTAGAAATATAGCTATCTATATATATCAGCCCCAGCTTATGACACTTCTGGGATGCACAAGTGTTGCAACCTTACCTGGTTGTGACCAGTCTATGTAGTTGCTAATGCAAGGCTATGTAGCTCCTCAGACCAACGGTAATTGGTAGTGGAACCTGTCGCTGCTGTCACCTACATGCAGTATTTTGGGTGACATCACCCAAAATACTGCATAGAGTTATGCAATCAGAGCCCATAGACTTGTTCAGAAAACCACTGGAAATCTTGCAGTTTCGAATGGTATTGGAACATCTGATAGGATGTCCGATAAACATCCATTTCCGAAAGTTGTGTGATAATCTCGTGATTTTCTGAAATTTAAAGTTACGCCCACACGACCGCAAATCATGTGATTGTCGCAGTCGTGGTGGAGTGAATGGTCCTAACATAGATTAGATGGATTTGGGTGGGGATGGGAACTAGGTATTTTTCTTTAAAACCGGAGTAATGATTTAACCTGAATGTTTGATTGTGGACTGGCTTATTGAATTTTATATTGTCCAAATACTTTTTTACTTGAGATTATAACTGTTAGTAAACTAGCAAAGAGAGCCACCATATTCTTCTCTTGACTGGTATTCTTTTAAAAAACTGTCTACTTATAAAGAACTGAACGTGACTTTAACTAAGCATTCTCTGGAAGAAAATATATCAATGTGCTATAAAACATATGTACATTGAATATTCTCCTGCAGAGAATCTTTGCTAAACGTCAGATTTGCCACTTCAAAAATATTCCACAATTGGCATAATAAAATTATGGAACATATTAACAAATAAAATCTCTGTATTCAGTGAAAGAAATGTCTTGTATTTTTTCAGTCAATGTGTTCTTTTCATATCTCCAGCTATTTGTGAAAGACACACTTTTCCTAATACCCAGCAAAACTATATAAGAAAAAGCTATTAGTGAAAGAAAACTACCAGTGTGATCCACAATGTATATATTTTCAGTTTTTTGCTGCCTTGAATTTACTGTGTCATAAGACTCTAGAGCAGCAGTGACAACTAATGAACTTACAATCAAACTTAAATGAGAACGTCAAGAAGTCACCAAGGTACTTCTGAAGTCAAAGAGAGTGTCCTTGTCACCTTTTCAAAGGGAAAACAAATCATCTGTGTAGCCCTTAGACATTGAATGATGTTATGCCCTTTAGCCAGTAGCCTAGCTAGGACAATACCAATAGCAAATAATGACTTGCAGTGTGAGGAGCTGAGAAAATCAAATACTCGTTCCCTTTGAAGAATAAGAGACCATCGTGAAAGGAAAGATAAAGCTATATACTAGCTTTTCCACAGAGGATCAGTGAACACAGAATGAAACTATATTCTATATTGAAGTCAGAAATTTCTTACACATGTCAATGTCATATTTCCCAGCAGATGCCAACATGTATAACAATAAAATAATAGAATAGATCAAGAGTAATTGACAGAACACATGTAGAAATATTAAAAATTAAAAAAAAATAGACATCAACTCGTAAAAGCATTATTTGTATCTAAAATGGCCACAATATAATATAAAACTCCTTTATTATTTAAAAATTATTTTTCTGAAAACAAATCTGTAAACAGCTAAGTGCAATATATTGTGTCTATAAGTACAAAATGAAGATTTGCCAATATGGAACCCCAGACAAGGTAACTTAAAAGGTCATTTTACCCCATTCTGATATTTCAGTTTTTGGATAAAGAAGTCTTCTCTTGTATATTTTACAGCTCAGTCCTCTAACTCCCAAAGTGTATGTTGCTTTTTGTTTCATGTAGTATGCAGTATAAAGTGAGTTACAGACTTTGACAGTTTACTACTCTTTATTACCAACTATGTTCTGCATAAGAGCCAGCCTCATGATTGACAACCCTTATCTCACTATCCCTGCACATTTCTTTGTAGATTATGGGCAGGAATGAAGCGGCTTGAGCTGTCAAATCTATCTCAATTATCAAATCTCTGTCTCAGTTTCTACTGCACACAGAAGAATGGGATAAAAAGCCCAAACACTGTGAGGTTAGGTGACAGAGCTGTGAAAAATAAATTAAGGTGAGAGTTTTTCTTTAAACCACCTAACATTTTAGTGATGAGTTCCATGCCCACAGTAAGAACAATGTAATACTAATTATTCTATTAGGAATGCAACAACCCCCTCAGCTCCACCATGGCTGGGGACAGAGCCAGGACATATGGCAAGTAAGTGTTATCTCTACAACAAAAAGAAATGGTATCACTTTTAGGTAGACTGACCCATTTTTGAAATTTTTCAAAATATATTCATATATAATGAAGATAGTGTATTAACATGATTTCATTTTAAATACACTCATTACATAAAAAATATTTTGGTGTTTTAAATGGCAAGGAGAGGACAAGGTAAATTCTACCTAAACCTTCCTTCATCAATGCTTCCTACTAATCAGTACCAAGCTGATTTGTTTTTGGGTAGAAGACCCTGCTATAGATTAACTTTTCAGCGCAGAAGAGATAACTCAATTCAACTAGCATCATTCCCTTTCCAGAGCAGGCTTCATGTGGTCTTCTTCCAAATTTTGGAATCGTGAACCTCTTTGACTGCTGTGAACGAGCTTCTCAGTATTTTTTTTTAAAAAGTAGTAGATGCATTACATTTTTTAACTATAACACATTGCACAGTATCCCAAATCACTTCTCACATTCTGCACTGTAAAACATGGTTGGTACGTTGCTTGGTACCATGCATTTATTACATGCAATCACATTAACCCCTTTATTTCCACCCTCCCACTGTATGTGACCTGTACATTAACCCTTTCACCTTGTGCATGCATTATATTTTACACTATTCATACACTATTACCATGTTGGTTTGGCATCAATATTGCATGTAATTAATAATGAGCTGAACACACCTCTGTTTGGTGTGGCGTCAAACATCTAAATGGGAAGGAGTTTGTGCTTGCACTCTGAACTATAGTGCAAGTCTATGGGACCTGAGATTTCAGATCTGTCTGGCTCTTTATTTTCTCTAATTCAGTGATTATGAGCTTCATTCTGCTATGTTTCCATGTATTTGCCTGCCTGATGCTCAGTGCTGGATGTTGTGGGGATGTGAACTCAGGTCTCTGGTGTTGGCTGAGTCAATGCTCTATCTAGGCTGTTGGGAGTGCCCTTTGACATAGGAATGTTCTTTCTGCTATATTGTAATCACTGCAGCCTATAAAGTTAAAGGTAGAAGCTGGGATTGATCCAGCAACCTGCTCGTTTCTAGTCAAGTAGTCTACCATTGAGCCACCATAGTTTTAAATAAAAAAAACTTAGTTTTAAAAAATGCAATATAATAGCAAGGCTATGCCAAAATGGCTGCCCACTTTTGGCAGTGGTTGGAAGGGAGGGCACTTGGCCACACATTTGCCACTGAACGCCCTAATTTGTTTGGGGTTTGATTGAACCCAAACACCCAAAGTGAAAGTGAACGTGAACTCTATTTATAATAACCTTTTATACTTTATAGGAGAAGGCTTTTAAGTATTTCATGTTTGATGACCTACATGTATGATTACACAAAGGCCACTTACTGCACTAAACCACTGAGAAATCCCTTCAATCGTTTCCTGCCCTCAAGGAGCTTACTCTCTAAGGTCCCTATCTCACATGCATCTCAGGGCTGATTTAGACAGGAGTCAATTAACTTACTAGCCTATCTTTGGAGTGTGGAAGGAAGCTCCTTATAGATAATATCCTTAGTGGGATTTGAACTTGTGACCACCTTGCTGCATAACGAAATTCCTAACCACTACACAACTGTGCCGGAATCTAGCATTGGGAAGCAATCCATCTTTAAAGCATACCAAAACATATTTACTAACATCTGTGCAGGGTACAATACCAGTCACGCACTTTCCTTCCTACATATTTTTTGGTCTTTTCCATGTCTGTCCCAATTTTGGATCTCAGTGAGAGGCATTATGCAGCAATTTACATACAGGAGATCCAGGAGAGCTTACTCATGCTCATTACTTCGCTACCTGGTAAATGTTGCTTGATCGTGCATACCAGTTCTGTGGCACAATATGTCTCCTCCAACTGTCTCCAAGTGGGTCCGCAGAGTGGAGAAGATCAGGATGATGGAAGCTCTAGTTCTGTCTGGACAAAACTGCACTAATATCTGCACTGTAGATATAACAAAACTTTATTGTCATTAGTGGCTTGAATTTATGAATATTTCTGAAGGTTTGGCCTTACTATCGTGACTTCTCAATATCTAAATAATTGCAGCCTTTCTGGTTCATCCACTTGAAACTTTCTTTCTCACTCAGTTTTTCTTCTCTCAACTGTCAGGTCTTTTTCTCCTTGCCTTGAGTTCTTTACCCTTTTTCTTTTCTTTTTCCCCACAATAATGTAATTTACCACGTTCATGATTACTCTTTTGCCTGTTCATATACTCACAATGCTTCCATTACTTCCTTAAATATAATACGACATACATTTATACATTGCCAAGGTTGGTTTGTTTACTCATATCTTGAAATTATGTTATAAGATTTGCATATTTACCCTTCTGCTTTTTCCCCCTACGCTCATTGTCATATAAGCAGTATGTGATGTGTATTTTTTATTATTCAATATCATTCCTCACAATATGTACTCTCCCCTTCTTCCTTTTCTTGACTTGTGCCTTTCTTTCTTTTTTCAACTGTTTTTCGTACTTTTGAAAATTTTTAAAAACTAATAAAAAAATGTACAAAATTAATATCTGAATATCTGGGGGGTCCTTGGTCAGGTACTTCCTGTTATGTAGTGACAATTGTCTCCCTACTGTACTACCAGGTTGACACAACATCACAGGCACCTCTTGTAAAGGCTGAAAATGGCCACACCTACACATATCGACTTATCACTGCTGGGGCGAACACATGTGGACAGGTAATTGGTGAAAAAGAATGCTGTTGATCAGGAGCATTGAGAGGAAAGAAGATGAAAACAGAATATATATTTTGTTTATGAAACGAAATGAAATATAGAGATCAAACTGATTGTCATGTAGCTAGGGTTAGGTATACTTTAAGTAGACTATACTAATCTAAATGTTATTTACTAATACCATTACAATGAAACCCCTAGAGTCCATTTTTTAGAAAGCTATTTAGACCAAGGAACAAACTTGGGTGTGTAATTAATTGCAAGATAATTTTGAAACATACATTTCATACATCTGGTGTTACAGATCAAAGCTTGCTAAGTGTTTATTGGTCACATGATGACAATACAAGAAGACTAGTTGCCTGCCAGAACTAATACTGTATGTCAATTTTCTATAATGTTGGATGTAACCAATAAAAATACAATTAACACATGTAACTCAATCAGAAAATTGTAATAAAAACTCAGCTGGAAAATACTGATTACTCATTTGCTGTCTGAGCATCTCCCAAATGACATCTAATAGCTATGCAGGCAGCTTTAGTCATAGGCTCGACTAGACTTATATAGCTAGCTGTTTCTCTATTATGGATGTCATATGCATTCAGAGAGGCGAATGCTTAAAATACATTTAAATGCAATCACTACAATCACATTTCAACCTTTAACCCATTAATGTAATAGCTGTTTGTGTTAACTTTTTAAAACTGCAGATTTTATTGACGTTTCGGTATAGCCAAACCTTTTGTTTATTTTTTTTACATTTCAGAAATAGTAGTTAATGTTATGACCTATCTCAAGTTTTTATGATTTTATGATTGTGTTCACGCCTCTTTGTACTGGTGACCATTATAACTTTGACAAAAAGTAATTGGACAACTTTAATGGCTATGGTAAGTAAAGGCAAAATTTTACAACTGTCATCAGAACAAGAAAGAGGTAAGGGGGCCACTGTCCCAGTGACAATTTTTTTATAGTGGAATTCACTTCACTTTAGAGAGATTTACTTTAACTTTCTGCCAGATCTCCAGTATAGGAAATGAAGGCAAACCTCCACAGACAGGGAAAAATATGCAAAAATAATAATGATATTATTAAATAATAAGAAAAAAAATAAGAAAGAAAATGGATAGGGGTTTTAAAACTTCCCAACTCTATTGAAAAATAATAACAACCTCATTACTTTTTTTTTTATTTCTGTCTTTGTTGCTCTTGGAGAGTTCTCCACACTTTCCATCTGATAAAACATTCTCATGCTCTATAGGTCTAGAGAGAGAGATGAAGAGGCTACATTACTTACCTTAACCTCTACTCTGGCATCCATTGCTCTCCTCTTCTGCCTTTCTCCATGACACTTCAGAGGTCTGTAAGAGGTCCCTTGGTATACTTACATATAATGAAGGGATATCAGCCCTGCACTGTTTGTAGAGGAAGTAATATGCGACTGTCGCTGGTAGTGAGAGTTAGAGAGGACGATTCTAGGGACTGGTTACACAGGTGGATGGGGCCTGCTGGAGCAACATATAAGTTTATTAATAGATAGATATGATAGATATTTGTAGCCAGCTCAAAGACTTCAATGTGTTTTTCCCCACTTTAACCCAACAATTTGATCACATAAATTGGTCGCATCATAGGTTAAAATCAGTATGTCCTGATCTAAGTGTGACAGTTTAGATACAATTAAGTTGACAATTATTGGCTCTATATGTCAAATGTACTATAGCTTCTGAGGGGGTTTTATTTTTGTTAATATTGTTTTATTCTAATGTAGACGTTTTCATATAAGTGGGAAATGTATGGCCTTTTTTGGAACTTTGCAGTAAAATTGATGGTCTGTAAACTTGAGTTTACTGTTCCAATTTGATAACCATCCCCCAATGACTAAAAATACATTTTAAGATTTTGCAGAAAAAAATTATTGTCTTTATTTTACTGTGCAAGATTGATAGCTTTCCAGAAATGAATGCAAACCAGATACACAGTAGCATTATAGTAACACACTTACCAAGCTTGTCCTTTTCCCTCAAATTCAGGATGCCCAGTTAAGTGTGGCAGCCTGGAACACCTCCTGCCCAAACCTGTCCTTCTGGATCCAGTCACTGTACTGTCTGCAGGATGGAACCCACAGGCCTGGTCATTCATGGATGAGGTTGATGAGCACCTCATGAGATACATCCCTCACCATGTTCGCTCTTTTAATATAATAGAGGCCAAGTGCATCCTGTGTATGGCCCTCCTTGGGTCATAGGTTGCAATACTAATATCAGTTATATATAGTGTGGAACAAGATGACTTTACATCATCTATTTCTTTAAATAGAGCTGTAACTCTTTCATTCTATACCATTTCAGAAACCTATGCCCTTGGACCTTTCCCTGGCTCTTCCATCAGCTAATTTTCAGAAGCTTCACAGACCACAATTTCCTTAGTATTACATAGTCTTTCCGCTGCTAGGAAAGAAATAGCAAAATATTGGTTGAAACCCACTTTGCATCCCCTTCACACTAAATGCCAGATATTGTGGATTATGTCATAGAAAAAGAGAACTGACCAATCAAATAACACCATACATTTGACAAATTGTGGTCTCCTTGGCTAGAAAACTTTCTTCCCCCTTCTCTAGATCATAGATTCATGTCAATCTAGACCTCCCCGTGGTTCCGGGACTCCTGGGCTGCTTGACTAATTCCTCTACCTCTCCTTATTTTCCCCTCACTCTTCTCCTACTCTTTCTTGGTTTCTTTTATAATGCATTTCTCCATCACCAATACTGATACGATGTATGGTATTGAGATATAACTTGAAGCCTTATGGATTCTTCTACAACTTGAGTATCTCACTCAGTGTTTCTTTGATCTCTAATTTATATCCCGGTTTTAACATGGCAACTCTTCCTGTATTATCTTGTGCATCGTTGGATACAGCTATATGGGGTTTTACTTTTAGTTGAGCTTTTGTGTATTATTGCTCTGCCTCTTCACGATGTCTCACCCCATCCATCTTTCCAGTATTTTGGGGAGTCCCTAAACATCCCTCATTGTTGTAAATGCTTTTATGCTTTTTTACTTTCTGATACCTTGTGTACTGATAATCTACTTTATCTACTTTTTATGTACCCACCCTTGATAACCCGTATTGGACTATGCTTAGGCTACTGTATACGGTATTATAATTTGATTTGTTTCATTTGTGCATTATATAATTTAATAATCATGATTTCCATTGTTATGTCATTAATGATGTAAGGATAAGTTGGCAGCAGTCCATGGGGACCAGGAGATTTATTTATTTGGCATATGTAAGAATTTTAAACTTTTTGAGTATCAAAAAATGTTTTTGATATATTTATATAATAGATTTATAGATCTGTGTAAGGTATATTTTGTTATTTAGTTCTTTAAGGTCATGTTCATTTTTGTGGCTATATAAGGAGGGTGCCCAAAGCTTTTCGTCTCATATTGCCTTCTTTTTATAACATGGTAGTCATGTTTGTGTGCACAAACTATTTACTGCACAGCACTGATTTTTTCTTCACACTTCTCTCAGCAGTGTGTTTCCATGCATGTAATAACCAAGCCCTGTCTGTTAGACCTTTAGAAAGAATACATCAGTGCTTACATACTTCAGTAGATAAACTACAATATTATAAATTTCTTGTAAATACATAATTTGTTTGTTCAGTTAATTGTTTATTATGGCCACATTATCAGACATAGTATGAAAGGATAATCATTCATGAAAAGAGTTTGATCCATCCAACTGTCATTATAGATTGGTCTATTAAAAAGAAAGTGGTATGCCTTGTTGACAACAATATTTCTGAGTCTCATGGCCTTGATAGTTTCTAGCACTCTATTGAATGACAATTCTCTGTTGATTTTTTTTTAGTCCCATTGCAGTATATTTTAAATGTGTCCATAGCTTCTTACCATTTGAGGGTTCTTTTCATATAGTCCCTGAAGGTAACCAGCAGACACTCAGTAGTTTGGAAACATCCATTTGTAATTCTATTGGGAGATAAGAAATGTGCACTCAACACGTATCCTTTCCATTCTTCCTGTGGATATGAAAAACAGGTAGGGGGGGAATTTCATCTGCTTCTCTAAGTAACACTCCAGGAAGTTGTAACTTAAGGTGAATGATAAACAGCTTTCTGCAGTGCTACATATGCAGGCATTAAAAGTATTATTAGATAACATTAAAAAATACACAGTGTCACAATGTGCAAGTGCATTACTTGCTCAAACCAAAGGACTTTATTAGCAATATTATGTGTACTTCAATTTTACATATCATTCTTTACTTTCTGTTTTCAGCAGTATGAATGTAAAAATCACTCAAAGAAATACAATCTCTTTAACCACGTCATCAATATTATGATGAAATATTATGAATATGATACAAAATATTCTACATTCATAGACATACGCACATGGCAATAATGGTTTAATACTTTAGAACAAATACAGTTCATTACACAAATTTCTATTCAAACTGCAAACAATTTTGATTGTTTATCTTTAATAGTGATGAGCCGAACCCCCCTCCTCCCACCCTTACCCCCATTCGGTTCGATGCTGAAGTCCCGAATTGCCGCAAAATTTAGGTCCGAATTCCGAACTTTAACATGGAAGTCTATGGGAGCCTAAATCCGCAAAAAGATCCCCACCCCTTTTGAAGCTTTAAAAGCAAACTGGACAACATAAAAAGTTTCTGGGGGTCCAGCTACATCCCTGGAGGTCATGAATCAGTCAAAAAAGAATCTTTAAAAGTTACAATTTTTTAAAAAAAA
>JAEOBE010432392.1:0-10302 GCA_022657655.1 Phrynoglossus myanhessei | reverse complement strand
CGCACTGATGTCGTGCGGACGAGAATCCGCACGACATGAGTGCTGGTGTGCACGGAGCCTCAGACTTTTATTGCTTTCTCTGTCCCTGTTGCAAAAGGGCTACCATCCTGTGTGGTGACCAAGAAAAGAAGCAAATAAAATCTCTTCAGCAGAGACTTAAGGCAAAAATACAAACTTGACAAACATTATGCTTCCCTAGTTAAAGCAACATTAAATGTGCAGTTTTTTAATAAAATCAATGCAGCTATATGAGAGTTACTATAGTCTATACATGTTTCTTCATTTTCTGTAGCAGTTTATTTAAAATCTTCTTTCTTCTTTGTGCTGGCTGGGACTTCCCTTCCAAGTTAGTCTCCATGCTCTTTCTGTGTCTGATGGAGACTGACTGCCTCCACAGGCAGGCAAATTCACAGGCAGCCCCATGTCTAGAGGACATCCTTAATCACAACAGCCCTGTCAAAGTTTCTCATAGTGAGTTACCCTCTCTCTCTAGACTAGTTTTTTTTCGCTTTGGCTTAAACAAACTTTAGCTACAATGTACATAGACTGTGGAGCAATGTCCAATCTATCTTTTTTTCTGTTTCATGTCATGTTAAATTCTGATTGCTAATTGTTTTATATTGTAAAGCAGCACAGTCAACCATTACAGACTCAAAATGCTAGCTAAGGTTTCTGCCAAAGGCTGTGCTACCCCATAGACAACTGGATAAGGCCCATATCTTCTTAATTCAAGCTAAATCGCATGGCAAACAGTCTGTGAGTACTAGGGTTGCTACCTGACCAGTATTTTATCATCATGGGCAATTAGAAAAGGATCTCTTGTGAAGTGAGTACTCCTCCATGTGATGAAGCATGAAGCAGAGCTGTCCCCAAATACACCCACTGTATGTTCCTGTAGGCAGGATGGATAGTAATATTTCTAGGAAGGTTGGTGGCCCTAACTGGTGCCATAATGAAGGTGATACCTCATCTACAGTATGTAATCTGAATTTTATCCAAGTACTGAAGTAGAGCATTTATCCACCACATTCCCTCTTGTTAATCATACGATTTGTTCTCTCCTCTGCTTGTGATGCAGGAGAGCTATTCCCATATGCTCCTTGAAGTTGGCCACTTATTTAAGTCTTATGTTAAAAAATATCAACACTAGTTTCTCACAATCATCAAATTATACAAGTTTGAATATTATCTTCTAGTACATGAAGCAGTGGGAGCGATTACACAGCACAAGTTTCAGGAGTACAATCTCAATCACCCTGTGAGAGGCCCTCCGCATCCTAACGCCTATGGAATATGGAGAACTCAGATTAAGCACCTCCTGTACGCCGACTGTAGATAGACAGCGGGGGGGGGGCAATTGAACAGTGGCAGACTGCTGTCTTTAAATGGCGATTTTTTTTTTCCTGCTCGCACACGTGTTCCCTAGTACTCGCATTACAGAAAAAAATGTGAACTCACTGTCCATTAAACAGTGTAGCTCACAAAATCCGGTACAGAGTCAATGAAATTGGCACTGCACCATGTGACTGTTGTGACATCACAGCTGTCAAAAAATGTCAACAAAGATTTAGAAAGAAGGGGCAGAGACTGAAACACAGCAATCTTCCCCTAGCCCTTTAACAACCATGCATTCCCCCTTCCTCCCAACCTCAGGGGTCTAAACCACCCTCAAGACCAAGCAACCTGAAAAGGAATAAATCACATCGATAGATAAATCATCAGTATCTGTAAATATGAGCTGGCGCTATTGAGAAATTTTCTTTTACTGTAATTGGTTGTAAAGAAAAAAATAAAAACATGTGAATAGGAGCTGGGAGCTCCACCTGCTGTCAAAATAATAATATGCAATATTTTATATATACCTAACAAAAAATAAATACTGGTAATACTTTTTTTACGTTGTTTGTAATAAGCAAGAAAAATAAGTGTCATCAAAATAATGACACGTCCATTTAATGTCTGTATACAGCAGTTTATGTTGCTGATTATTATGATGGACATGGTGAGTTTTTGCGTGACTCGTTTGGGAGACAGCATGTCAGTCATTTCCATAGAGATCCACCTTCAAAACAAACACAGCGGATAGGCTATCTCAAACAACTATTATCAGTAGAAAGCAATTGTTTCCTTAATGGCATGAATGGGCTCTGGCACAGAGCTCCCTTTTGGGAGTTCGGAACAAAGCATGAATGCATGTGGAAAAATGGCTTGCTCACATCAAGTCTGCCATCGCTTGCTCAATCCAGTGGAAGAGATTACTTGTTATTTCTGTAGCTACCATCTAACATAACAATCTAGCTGAATATTACTTGCTTTATGGCAGCGTTCACTTATCATTTACATGGCAGGATTTATGTATCTGGTGCAAGAGATAAACTTTAATTTCATATTGGATATATTCCTCCAATGGAATCACATGATGGCCACATGCCATCAGACTAGTCTCAGACCCCCCCATTTGGTAATTTAAAAGATAAACATTCTCATACCCTGATCTCTGCTTGTGAGTGACTCACAAGCAGCAAGTGCTATGACCAATATTTGCCTATATTAAAGCTGAACATCGGGTAGATATAAAATGCACACATTAATGCAGAACAACATGCATATATAATACACTTAAATGTATTTTTAGTAGATTAAACTAATCTAAATACTTGGATTTAACTAGCAATATCAATCTTTGAATAGTGGCACTGGTAAAGGAGGGGCATCAGTGGAATGGTGATCAACCAAATGTATGGACAAGGAACAAGGTGAAATGATAGAGCAAATATGGACTGTTTCAGGAATCTCTAATCTACCAGAGCCCAATCACCATGTGTTTTGCGCAAGCTATCGCACAACACACCTAGCGTGCGGTACCATGCACTAGGTGTGTGGCTATTCATTTCAATGGCACCGCAACATCCCTCTTGGTGGCAGTGCGTTGCAGCGCAGCAAATGGTACCACATTGCCAAGGGTTGCAGCAAGAAAAAGCAGTGCATGCATTACTTTTTTCCCAAACATGCTGCAACACATGGTTTTGCAGTATCGCATGGAGCTGCTTGGAGGTGTACTGGGGTGTCACTGAATTGAACAGTAACGCACACAACACAATACCACATGTTAGGTGCGTTGTCCGATAGTGTGCGCTTAGTAATGTGTGATTCACATACCCTCTGGTATGAATGCGCCGTCAGTCAGCAGGAGATGGAGAGATGACACATCACCGTAATTGAAAGGATGTCAACTGGCTGGCTGTATGTTTAATGGGGCTGTGTAAACACCAGGACTAGATGGACGTGCTTCATCTTTGTAGGTAACAGAGTTCGGCTTTAACACCCTTGTTATCACCCCTACATGGCTTTTCATTTTGTACAGATACAATGCATATTATAGTCTAAATACAGCCCCATGGCTGCAGTTGGCCATACACCAAACACTTGCGGATAGGGAAATCCTTCATTTTGGGATATTGTATTCTGACAGTTTTCAGTCGAACACCCTAGCTGTGTACCTGCTCCTTTGACAAAATTCGATTGAAAAATAGTTTTTTGTTAAATGAAGGTCTACCTTCACAGTGGTCGAATTCCAGCCAAATCCTGCTAAATCTGAGCAGTGTATGAGCTGAAGGAGCAGATGGAATCTGTACATACTGGGATGAGATCTCAGTACACACTGGGATGTTACTGAGTCCTGCTTAATAAACTGCGCTCAGTAATTGCATTTAAATGCCTGCATGGAGGATAACTGAACTGAAGCTCCGTGCAGGCAGGAACAAAGTCTTATTGAGCGCAGCTGTGTCGCTGCATTCAGTAAGAAACCAATACATGCTGGGGGGGTCTCACTGATCTTAGCTTGCATCAGCTGCCTAAGAGTGACACGACCACTCCTATCACTCTCAGGCAGGCTGTACATGCTAGGATCATTGAAATCCCAGCATGTACAGTACTTTTACTAAATGACTGTGCTTAGGGGTGTTTAGTAAGCACTTTAAAAAGCTTCTCAGGGTTTCTTATGCCCCGAGTGACAAGTGATCCCAGTGCATGCTGGGATCAGCTGTCACTGGGATATTACTGACTCTCTCTAATGTGGGACAGTCAGTAATAGCCACAGATCAGGTAGTGAGAATGACACTTGGCATAATCACAACCAGATATGAACAGAAAGCCAATGTTAAAATACATTTGCTTTCCTTAACTCCTCTCCCTGTCTGAACATACTGACAGAGAGAGAAATGCAAGTGTACAAAAAATAAAAATAAAACGATTAGTATATATTTTTCTGTTATCAATAAAAATGAACCCCTTATAGTACTTATTTAAAGATTGGGTTAAAAACCCAAGAATATCTTTAGTTACAGAATTTTAAATGTGCCCAGTATAATTCTATGTCACTGACATCACCCACTTATCAGTTTTCTGTCATTTCATTTGTAACCCAGTAATACATTACTGCTGAAATATGTCACAGCAAGTCCTGTTTCTACGTCAGCTATGGTACCTGTACAATTCAACTATTGGACACATACACATTTTTCTTTAAATAAAGGAGAAGTATGAGGAGAGTTAAATCAACTCTTCCCCATAATTAGAGCCAATCTGTGACACTTCAGCTGATTGGGAACTGAGTGATCACACAATACTACCAGAATCATTGCTAAGAACATTAGTAAGGCTACGTTCAGCATTTCAGTGCGGAAAACCGCTGCAATGCCGGCCCTATTGTTTTCAATGCGGTCGAAAAGTGCAATAGCAGAATCCGCTCTACATGCGCGGATTTCCACACGGATCTGCTAGGAAACCCATGCTTTCTAAGCGGATCCTCACCTCCAACACGCGTTTTCTGTACGGATTCGGAGGGTGTTCAGTGAAAACGCTGGTTTTCGGTGTGAAAATAGCCTTAGGCTCCGTTTCCACCGCAGCATTTTTTTCTTGCGAGAAATCGCTTGCGAATCGCAGCTAATGCAAGTCAATGCGGAACTATTGTACCCCCTTGACATGTGCGAATGATCGTGGCGATTGCAGCCCTCGCCTTCGCTTGACCTGCGATTTCCAAGGCTCGCTTCCCACAGGGTTCTATTCAATCGCGCAGAATTGCTTGGGTATCCAAAACACCAGCGAATAATCGCTCGCCTGCGCAATTCTGCAAAACAAAAATAAAGAAATCTTGTGCGAGTAATCGCTAGTTTGAAAAAAGCCTAAAGGTACTCCTGTGATTGAGCAGAAAAGAATGGACAAAAAACTTTGGCCATACCTCTTTTATGTCAAAGTTCTTAAAAACTATTTAAAAAAAAAAACAAGACCATAACAAGGCTATCACCATTATGCTGAATGTCCACATACATTCTGCAAGCATTTGCTAATTAAATTCAGTCTATTTTGGTTAGCTTTGTGTGAAAATGTGATGAAAACTGATTGGCAAGTTATAGAGAGAAAAAATGCACAGGCTGACAACAACCATTTAGGTACACTGTGTCAGTTTTTATTCAGTCATTGTATTTCTTTATGAATCAACTTGATAGTAAACTTTTCTGTCTTTATTATGGTCAGGCATAAATAAACACAAATGTTAAAAGTAGTTTTGTTTTTCAGAGCTGAACTCTAGGCAGATATACATTATTTTTTTTTATTCTTTATTTTTGGTCGCACAGAGTTTACAAAGCAAAGCAAAACAGAAACTCAACAGGTAAATGCAGTTGTGAAATGATCAGCATTCCACAATTTTCAAAAAACAAGGCATAAATTCCAAGGACCATTGGAAAACGGTCAACATGAGGATGACCATTACAGCGGGATACCAGGCACATTTGCAAAAACCATCAAATATATGACATGTACAGTAATTATAAACCCTGTGCAAAATTTTATGAAAGATATAGGAGAGTTGGGAAAAAAGAAGGACAGGAGAGGAACGAAAGCCCAGTAAGGGGAACAGGTAGAGAGGAAAGACAAGAGAAAGGGGAAAAGGATAAAGAGAGAGGAGCAGAGAATTTAGAGTCAACAGCGAGCGGAAGTAGAAGTCAAAGTGTGCCCGCAAGAGATGCATGAAATTTCTATAAGGAGTTAAAGCACACTCGGTGCCCGGGCGGTCACCCCGGTGTGCAACCTAGTTGGCAGTTAGTGTTCAGACAGGCGGATGGCAGAACGTGAGAGTCATATAAGAGTAAGGCGTTCAAAAAACATTAAGAAGTAA
The DNA here is from genome assembly GCA_022657655.1 of Phrynoglossus myanhessei. Taxonomy (NCBI): domain Eukaryota; kingdom Metazoa; phylum Chordata; class Amphibia; order Anura; family Dicroglossidae; genus Phrynoglossus; species Phrynoglossus myanhessei. The sequence goes on along the minus strand of JAEOBE010432392.1, from coordinate 4,124 downwards.
ACATAGGGATCCCCACAGTAACGCATAATGCATGAGGCAGTGATAGGTAAGCATACATAGGGCTACATTGTCTCATGCAATATAAGCAGCATTATTGCTGCTACTTCTATCAGTTGCTTGTTTGGTACCTATTACGTCCATCAATTTGGATCATACCCCGCCCCCTTCCAAGGATGAGGTTTGTTTCCTTTTTTGTCCTTCCAGCTCCAGAAATGCATTTCATCTGTGTATTTGACAATTTGTCTGAAGTTCAACTTGTAGCTAGGGTTCACATCACTTGCACTGCAACTTGCTTAAACGCTCAGACCCCATCATTTTCAATTGTGTTGGTTCCCACCAAGACGATTTGCATCACAACACGTGCTGCAAATCACCTGTTGCAGCTGCTTCACCTGGACCAGCCACTGTTCAAGATTGCACTTTGAGAAGCGCAACTTACATAGGGAAAACCTGGAAACCAATGCACGATTTCTGCAACATTATAGGCCAGAAGAAAGAAGAGATTGGACCCAGCATTTAATGTGACTAGAATTCTAGGTAATTCACTGGGATCTGTAGGTAGATTAGTCACAGAAGAATGGCATAGAAGAGGGTTTATATTTTTTTTTTTAACATGGGAGATGAGCTTAAAGTAGTATGGCTTGATCACCTACCTGCCCCCAGCCTGTATACGTCCAATGAAAGAATGTGTTACTGCCAGAACTTGTGAAAGCAGCAGCAACTGACTGGCTCCCAGTTCTACTGTTTTAGCCATTACAAAAATGTTGATGACAGTCAGGTACTTAAGTTGCATTTAAAAATGCATTTAATGATTTTTTCCATGAATGCATGCATAACTGCATTGAATGGTATTTTGGTTTTGCCTTAGGTCCAGCTTTATTTGAATTTAGCTTTATTTGCATAAAGGCTCTCTTTAAATGAGTTGGTCATTAGCAGAAATAAAGCAGATAATCTCTTGGCTAAGAACATTATACCCAGTGTTAGAAAACACCCCCTTAGACCCCCTCTGTTCAACTCTTTGTGAATGGTCTTCAGACTGACAGCAATGAGAGCTGCTTGTTTTTTCTTTGCACTTACAAAGCCTAAGCCGCTCAGCCTCTCTTTTCCTTGCGACACCGCCTTGACCTCTGCTCAGCTTTTACTCAAGCAGCTCCAGAGATGCCATCAAACAGCTGATATGGGTGGGGGTCCTAGGATGACCTCTGCCCTTGAGTAGAACTGTCACCATGAAGTTCCAGTTTTTGTTAAAAAAAAAAGAATAAAAGCAGAAGTTAAATGCTTACAGATCTATAATACTACATACAATTAAAAATGACAAAACTAAGGTGACGAAAAACGTACAATCCAATTATTTGTAGAGGAACAATTTCCCAGGTATAATTACCCTAATGAGCGTTAATTTCACTCAGAGTCAGCACGCTGCAACCTGCCAAAGAATAATGCCGATTCTGAGATGTGTTTCGAGTTTCATGGGAGTCAAGTTCCTTGATAATGATTCACAAAAGACAAGGAACATCTCACTGCCAGCAAGCAAGCCGTGCCTAGAAAATCAGAATGCTGAGTCAAGTAGAAGTGAACTGATGTATTCAGAAGTGCGGGAAGATATAAAAGATCATATTTAATCATAATTGTGTTCATTAAAATATGTAGGGGTCATTTAAATAGCAAATTGGTCTGTCTTTATACTATCTTCCCATATCCCCTGCAGATAGGCCTTGAGACTGGGAGAGAAAGGGGCAGAACTGTCAGCCAATTAGGCTTAGTTGCACTTGGGCTGGTTGGATATTTATCATTTTGTATATTTTTTTAACAATATTTTTAAAAACTGTACTATATCTCTTTGTCAAAGTAAAAGGTAATAGCACAGCAGTCAGTTATTACATGGTACAAATGTTATGCCAGCCATACACTTATCATACCTCCAGAACAGCCTCCTCGACTGATCAGCCAAACCTTTAATGGTCCTACCATACCTGTAAATGGCCCAATCTAGTAAAAATACATTTAGGCCAACATTTCAAATATAAGCATTCAGCACTATGGGCATACATCCTAAATAAAATGTATTGCAGCTAAGTATTACTTTTTAAATGAGTACTATATAGAGGACTCGCAGGAGCCAGGTTTCCAATGCTACATAAAAATTACAGCTGAGCCTAACATTTTGAGGTCTTCTCGAATTGTCAATGGTTATCTAGTTGTCAAATGAATGGGACAGACTGTCTCCTGAATTTAATCTTAATATGTCAATCTCTGACATAACCCAAAGAAAAAAATTTCTCAAACTAAAAGGGGCAATCTTCAAGCTTCAAGTGTCCGCCATGATTTACACACACACACATACAGCTTCAACCTTTTCTTGCTGGTACAAAACAAACATTCTAGAGCAGCTATGGTTGTCACCCAGGCTAGACTTCAAACATGTCTACCTTTGTTCATCTCCATTGTATAGTGGTTTGACTTGTTTAAAGTTGAACTCCAGCCTTACCTTCCATCTAGCACAGTTGTACATACTGTTATTCTTGGCTTAGTTTGTATACTATGATTTCATTGCACGCTATAAGTTTTTCACAATGTGCATTAAAAACTGCCACAATTCAGACAGATCCCACCTCATTTTTAGTCTGGAGGGCATTAAACATCATCTAGCCTTTTCCTTCCCAGCCTTGACTGTCTCTTGCTTGCCCATTTCAGCCAATGGATTTCAAGTCTTTCAACCACTAAAGCTGGTATAGACATGTACATGGTTGGATGAAGACCATCGATTTTGTTCTGTTCGTTTGTTTATTGCCATGTTAGTATGACCGATTCGACGTTCGATATCGATAACCCGTTATAACAAATGTCTACAAGTTAGTATACATGGAATTTTTCATACACGTTGTAGCATGATTTTTTTCATCCAACCATCTACACGTCTATACCCAGCTTAAGGCTCAGCATTACATGTTGGTACTAAGCAGTACCTAAGGAGTTCTGTATCAAATGAAACACTGGCTACGTAAGACAGATATCTACTCATCAAAGTATTTTGATATTGCGTAACTAATCAGCATGTTTATGAGTAGGGAAGACAAAATATAAACATATTGATCTTCAGCTTTACATATATATATATAGCAAAAACAGGCTTGTACATGTTCAAGAAGTTGCCAACTAAAAGCTTAGAAGGATTATTTAAAGCCAGAACCCCCCACATCATTCAGTTTTATGCACAGTGAACTTAATTCCGGTGGTTTGTCTTCAATCAGAGATTAACACTCCAGGGATCAAGTCTCTGTCTTACTGTACAATACTACTAGTTTTGCTTAAATTCCTGTCTAATGAAAGGATGATATTTGATAACTCCCAGATATGTGGGTATAAAATGGCATTCGTTTATACTGTAATTAGAGACTAAAAGCATAGCGGAGAAATTATGTGAGTTACAAAACCCGAGAGAGTTTGCATAACATAGAAGAATACCTTTTTCTGTCATGTTGTACAGTCTGGGGATAAGTATCTATCCCATAATACTATTAATTATTTTATGCAGAGAGGCAACATGATCTGTAAGAACCCCAGCTAGACACAGAAAGTAAAAGTGTCCAGCTTATTGGAATCTATAAACCGGTAGAAAGAATGTAAGAATACAAAGACAAATACAAAACTGCAAGGTCTATTTTTTATAACAAAAGTATGGGCAAACCTTTTTTGTCCATACTTCTCTTCTATGGGTCACAGGAGTACAGTTACTAATGTACTCCTGTCACCCATGGTTAGCACATAGTGAGTTATTACCCACTATATGCTTACAATGCAGAGCCACACCAGAGCAGGGAAACATTCTAAAAAAGTTGCCGGGATCCACACCCCTGCCCGAAAGCTAGCTCTGCCTCTCTAGAGGTAGAATCACCTGTGTCCGCCCCTTCCCCTCTCCATCCTTCCAGTTACCGCTGATCACGGAGTTCCCAATCAATAGCGTAAACCTGTGTCTTGGCTCTAAGTATGGGGTAGAGTTAACCTCATACCATACTTTTCCTTTAAGTAGCCTCCGTCTCCTTGCAGAAAAGCAGCAAATATATAAAAACATTTATGAAGGGGGGGGGGGGGGACGAGTTAGCCTGGGTTCACACCCCAAATGC
>JAEOBE010431865.1:0-10266 GCA_022657655.1 Phrynoglossus myanhessei | reverse complement strand
AAAAAACACAGAAAAGAGAAGAGAAGGAGGCAAAGAAAAGACACTAATCAATAAAGTCATTCCACAACAGAAAGATTATTATTCATCAATACAGTACACTATATATATGTTAATTCCACCAACTGTTGAGACAACTGATGCAAAGATTTAGTTACAGATAAACCTTTACCCTTGTAGGAGTTCAGGTTATCAGTTTAAAGCTCCTTAGGTTTTGAAATATATGTTTGGAGCTTTAAAATTGGGCTTGATCACTATAGACTGGATAGATACACTGGCAAAACTAGGTTTTATGCGGATCATTAGTGTGTGAGAAAACAAGAAAGAATCCATTGGGTTTATCTCACTGACCCCTATTCATAATCGTAATACCACTTTTGGACATAGAGAAACAAATAAATGGATCATGCCATATTGAAAGCACAACAAAACATGCCAGTCCTTGATGGATATAAAATACAATATGTCAGTTGACCTGTAAAGACCTGTGTCAGATGCAGATGAACTTGCCTCTTAGTAAATTAATTTATATGCAAAGCTCCAAACATAGAACCCAAAACCTAAAAATCCAGATATCTAATTTGAAAAGAGAAAAGAAAAAAATTCCAGTCATTGTTAAGGCCCCATTCACCATTAGGAATAAGGAGTCCAAGTTGGTTTCAACTGCACACTTACCAGTCTCCTCTCCGGGTAAGCGAGTGGTGTTAAAGGTGCGTTCCCACTGGGCCGAGCACAGCGGGATAATAGATCCTGGGACCCTGCTCTGTACCCAGTTATTACAGAAAAGGGAGACACGCCATGGGTACAGAAGAATCGTAGACATACCATGGGGGAAAATAACACAATGCAAGAGAGTTGACATCACTGTCTAACTTACATTCCCACTAGTAAAGCATACTCAAAATGAGAAACATTTTCACTCAGGCATAGGACAACTTGCTCAAAATAATCAAGAAGGAACCTGGAGTGCCGACCAAAGCAAATAATAGGGGCTGTGGGATAGCATGTAAAAGCACTTTCACCCAATTGCTTCAGACAGAAGTGAACCTGCCTTTCTAATTAGGTTAGGATCCATGCACACCAGCCTGTCCGCTAAATTACTGCATTTAGTGAGTGGGCTAGTGTGTTGTGGGAGCTCCGGAAGTGTGTTGTATCACATTATACATATTCTTAATGATTTAACTTTATTGGTAGTGTACAATAGGTACATTCAATTCAGGTCCCTGCACAGCAACGCTGTGTACCGTTCTGACATGCGGGGACCAGTAGTGGCAATCAACATACTAGATTTTTCAGTAAAGTTTTACTCATCACACCCGCTGAGCTGTGTTCATTTGGTGTGGAAAAATGCAGGTCACTGCTGTATGTGTGTACAGGGTCTAAAAGCTGAACCTTGGCCACAAAAACCCTTTATTAATGAATAGTCTCAAAAGGGATAAAAATCCACTTTGTATGCCTTAAGGGTTGGATTGGGGGGGTGGGAGTAGGTTTTAACACTAGTAGGAACTCAGAAGCTATGTACCCAGCATATCTCCCAATGACACAGAGACATGCCAAGCTACCAGTGTTAACTGTTTAATTTCAGTAACAGTAACTTTTGTCCCAAATTATCCTGGCTGCATCAGAAATGGAGGGAAAATTATCCCCAGAGTTACATACAAGACTTTGAGAGAGAAAGAAATGCTGCCCACTCCACCCAAAAACAAAATGTAATTTCTGTGGGGTCCAAATTTAAACAATAAGACTAGAGATATGTGTGACTAAATGAGTTTAATTTTTGCTGCTCTCATTCATTTAAGGAAAGTGAAGTAAAGGAGAAGGCTGGGGTAAACTACTCAAGTTTATAAACATATTCCTTTCTCACATCTCCCATCATTCTCAACACCAAGACAAAAAAATGAAATCAAATTTATATGCTCAGCCTGTTAAAACTCCTTATAGGCTAAATATTCAAAACATGAAGTTCAGTTGTGGGAGAACATCATTTTTTTAGTCTACATAGACTGTAATAGGACAAGTTCATAAATATTTAAAAAATCTGCCCCCTGATGCAGATCCTTATGCTGGCTACACACGGAGGGAAATTCAGTTGGTTCTTGATGAACTGGCCAGAACTCACTGAGTGAATGGTCCTGTCTGCGGTCTCTTGCTTGACATCCTTTGACTAAAAAACTGAAGGAGCTGGATGAAAAATGACTGGCTGGAGTCTTGATTTAAAATGCAGCCTCATCTTCTCAGACTTCAGAACTATGCCTACTCCTAATCTACCATTGTCCAAGGACAAGGACTTAGCTGGCAATAATAGTGCTCTCACTGCATAGTTTTATGCTAGGGAATAGCTTCAAAAATGGTTCAATTAAAGTCAAGGGTAACATGCATTTAGACCTGCAGGACTAGGGGGTTCCCATAATAACAAAGAAGAGTAGCCTAAAACATCTGACAAAGGTGCATGTATTACATTCTTTTTCAATCTATTAGTAGGGGCTGAGAAAAGATTTGCTCGGTTAAATATTTGTATTGTCCCACCACAAGGGCCCGCAAAGACTCTAGCGAGCGATATCCTGGACAGCTGAAGCCGCCGTTGATATTGGGGGCACACATACAAGCAGCACGGCTTAAAGGGGAGGGTAGGTTCTCAGTTAACCGATCCGAATGGCTAGCGGGTTCCATGGGCATAAGTCGCATGACTTTCCGCCCAAGAATGCTTAACGGAGACAAATTGCTAGACTCTGAACAGCCCCATTGACTTTCATTTTGTCGCTCAAAAATTGCTAGGGTCCCAACGAGCCCTATATGGTATGCACATATTCAACAATATCCATGCAAGAAATCTTAGTTTAATTAGATAACGACATGTAATATCTTACCGGTTTAAGTTCCTCTCGGCTTAGCTTGCGTCTATAAAGGAGCAGAGCATGGACGCAGTTACCTGCACGAGCTGCCTGAATTGGGGTTGGTGTCACATACAAGAAGTCCTAAAAGATAAATATTCAAATATATGATTGAAAAATTATATTTAGCAATGTGCAATTTATGTTATTCATTTATATAGTGCTTTTTATTTTAAGAGAGTGTTACAGAGCAATGCACAACAAACTTTGCCCAAGATGGTCTAACATCCGATACTCCAAATGGTCTTATATCTATGATGAACCCAGTCCAACGTACATAGGAGAATGTAGTAAGAACCAGGCAGAATGCTCTGGCCTTGTATGGGGAACGTGAAGAACCAGAACTACTCTTACATTATCACTGGTAACCAAAAAGTGGCAATCTATGCACATTATTTGTCCTCTGGTCTTTTACCTGCTCACCTCTTGTGTGGTGGTAAAGAAAAAAATCACATGGTATGGGACCATGGATTAATCAGACTTTACATACATACGAGATCTAAAAATTGGTGTCCCTGTAACTATTAGAATTCTTTCCCTCAAGTGATTAGACCATTCAATGTCATTACGATATTAGGTTACGATATCCTTACATTGTTACTAGATCATTACATTATTACTCATTACTTTACACTGTTACCATATCATTACAGTATGTACTAGATGTAAAATGATGAGCTATTATATGTATCCCCTCTTAGCTGGCTATACACTGGTAGATGTTGCATGAATGTTCATACAAAAATGTGGTCAGAAAATTCAATATCATTACACCAAGTTCATGAAGATGGTACAGAAATTTTTATTCATTTTTATGTTCGATTTTGGACTAAATGGAGTTTCCTGAAAAAAAAAGCATATTCACTGTTAGAATTTTGTTGCTTTAAAGAAAATATGCCATCCTGCTCCCTAATTTTTCTTTTGAGTATTGAGTGTATACAGTAGGGGTTAACACATTTAATGATATTATTCAGTACAGTGGGGAAAATTATTTCACCCCCTGCAGATTTTTTGAAGGGTCTATAATTTTTTTATCATAGGTGTATTTTAAATGATAGAGACAGAATATCAGCCACAAATGCAGGAAAACATTGATACAAATGTTATAAATTGAATTACAGTTCAGTGAGTAAAAGTATTTGATCTCCAAGCAAAACATGACTTTGAACTTGGTGGAGAAACCACTCTTGGTAAGCACAGAGGTAAGACGTTTCTTGTATTTGGTTATCAGGTTTGCACAAATCTCAGGAGGGATTTTGCTCCACTCTTCTTTACAAATCTTATCTAAAATCTAAAGGTTTCTAGGTTTTCGCATGGCAACTCAAAGTTTCAGCTCCCTCCATACATTTTCTATAGTATTGTCTGGAGGCTACTGCATGACCTTAATGTGCTTCTTCTTGAGCAACTCCCTTGTTTCCTTGGTGGTATGTTTTTGGTCATTGTCATATAACCCATCTTCAGTGTTCTGGCTGAGGGAAGGAGGTTCTCATCCAAGACTTACAATACATGGCTCCTTCCATTAATGTGGCAAAGTTGGCCTGTACCTTTAGCAGAGAAACAGCCTCAAAGAATAATGTTTGCACCTCCGTGCTTAACGGTAGGGATGGTGTTCTTAAGAATCATAGTCAGCATTTTTCTATCTCCAAACATGGTCAGTCGAGTTAATGCACAAGAGCTCAATTGTGGTCTCATCTGACCACAGCACTTTCCCCCATACCTTCTCTGAATTATTTAGATGTTCATTGGCATACTTCTGATGGGTCTGTACATGTGCCTTTTTCAGGAGAGGGACACTGCGGTTGCTGCAGGATTTCAGTCCATGGAGGCATATTGTGTTCCTAATGGTTTGTTTTGTGACTGTGATCCCAACTGCCTTGAGATCATTCAGCAGTTCCTCCCGTGTAGTTCTGGGCCAAACCCTCACTTTTATCATGATCATCCTTACCCCATGAGACAAAATCTTTCACGGAGCTCCAGACTGAGGGCGATTGATGGTTATTTTGTATTTCTTCTATTTGAAAATAATCACTTTAACAGTTGTCTCCTTCTCACTGATAGTCTTGTAGCCTATTCCAGCCTTGTGCAGGTCTAAAATCTTGTCCTTGACATCCTTTGACAGCTCTTTGGTCTTGCCCATGTTAGTGAGGTGTAAATGGAAGAAAGATTCTGTGGACAGGTGTCTTTAATACACATATTGTCATTTGTCATTAGGAACACCTTCCTAAATTGACAGGATAATCTGTGTACCACATGAACACATAGCCAGTCTATGGGGGCCAGAATTATTGTTGGCTGGCAGGGGATCAAATACTTATTTTGCTCACTGAACTGCAACTCATTTTATAACATTTGTATCATGTGGTTTTTTCTGCATTGTTAGTTGATATTCTGTCTCTAGCATTAAGAATTCACCTATGCTAAAAAATTATAGACCCTTCATTTCTTTGTAAGTGGGCAAAATCTGCAGGGTATCAAATTTTCATTTTCCCCACTATAGCTATTCAGCCAGGCAAGCCATTTCACAAATGTTTAAAACACATTAGGAAGACGATGTGCTGCTGCTTATTTTATTTTTGTCTAATATCAATTCCATTCCTTAGTGACTTGCCCATGATGGAGTACAGATAAAAGCATGTCTGAGCTTGCAATTAATGAAGTGGCCCACTCAGCATTGTTTATAATTGGTGAGGGATACTCAGTCAGGAGGTAAGGATAGTTAATTGTAGAGTGGTGCTTTAGAGTTTACATTTGCATTACATTATAGAGGCATAACAGCTTCCATTGTTCTATACCCTGCCTTCAGAATGTCAAATACATCCCTGTGCAGGTTGTGTCATGCAGGCATAGACTTACCTCGCAAGTCCATTGAAAAGCAATGAGTTTTGAAGGAGGCCAACGAAAGCTGAACAGCTTTCAATCACAGGAGCGTGGCAGTTTCACTGTTACAACTTAGCAAAAAAGTCACACAGGTGCTTGTCAAAGGGCAATATTAAGGCTATTGAGCCAAGCAGTAGATCTACAAAGGCACAGCTAACCACCTTTAAGTAAGGTATACACATACTGTATATATTTTCTTCGCTAAATCCGTGGGCTGAAAGCATAGCAGATTCCTCCACCCACGCTGAACAGCATGGATGTTTCTATTGTATTTTGACATAGGTCTCCAGTCAGCTGCAAGCACCGTTTAGCTGAAGACTATCCAGCATGTTCCTTTGGCAAAAATCAATCTAATAACCAAATTCTCCTGAAGGAACAGGGCCATCAACAGAGCCAATTTCAATATTCAGATGGTGATCATGTGGCCTTTCATATCAATGGATCTTAGGTTAGTCATAAAAACAACCAGATAATGTGAAATAATTAAATTTATAATGGAGGATCGTGTCCAGGGTGTTTGAGCAGCACACCCCTTGACAATAGCAGAGTAGCAAAAAGAAAAGGTCTTTCCCTTACCCTATGAAAGTGGACATCTCCTTCAAGAATGCTATAAATACTTCGAAATTGGAAAAAAAAAAAAAAGAATGCTATAAATAGAACATATTTCTTAATATTTCCTTTTAGTGACTTTCATGCTTACCATTGCGTAGTAGTTGCTGTTAACCATAATCGGGCCTCTTCCACGCAAGTAAATATATTCTTCCCACCAATCACTAACCTGAAAAAAACCAAAACAAAAAAACACAAGTTTCAATAAACTGTAGCACTGTTTTATGTTATCCAAATCAAGACAAGTAATCAATGTAGAAATACATGTATGAAAAACTGCTCACTTGGAAAATATAACGCACTTACATAGTTAGATGTCCACCAGGATTTCAGCTTCAGGTACCACTGCAGCTTGGGGGCCAGCTTCACTTCAAAATCCTTGGCCAATGCCGTCATGCGTTTGAATTCCTCATCGTTCATCAGAGGTCTCACAGACTCCAAATACTAATGAAGTAATAAGATGACACAAGGTGTAAGGTAACACCTAAAGCACATTAGAGAAAGGACAACTTATACATCCCTATTCTATACTGAATGAATAGCACAAACAAACAAATTGTCATTCTTCATTTTCACAGAGGTTTTATCACTAGAATAGGACAATACGCTCAATAGAGTACTTAGAAAATACTGTAGTCATTGCTGCTTTTCATTTTTAGAACCTTCATATTACACTTCCTAGACGTAAGCCTGTAATACGCAATTCGAATTTCATCTGATTTCTGTTGAATGGACCAGAATTCGGGCTATAGGTGGCCCTGTAAGCACCACCCAGCTCCACAAATGTCAATAGGAAAATCAAGGGAGTCAAGCAGAAAATTCTGGAACAAAAAGTCACAGCATCTCACTATTTGTAATCACTATTTGGTTATTCATGAAGCTGCTGGTACTGGCGGGCTAAACTTAACCAGGAATGAAAGTGAGGTTAAATCTAAAATAAGGGATTCAAGGAGAACAGGAATAAAAGGGTAAAACTGTCATTGGGAACCCACAAACTTTTATATGGAAGCAAACAAAACTGTCAACAAAGGCCCCAACTCTGCTTGTTTTAGCCCACTCCACATACTTGGAATTGAAGCAGATAATAAACCATGAAAAAATGAATAGCGTTTTGGTTACATAAAAGCAACACAGACCTGTATGATGACATTTATACACCATTAGGGGAAACTAGCAATAAATATATATACACTTCACTGGGAGATTGCAATGAGATAACGTACACAAGGTGAGGTATTTGGTAAATACTGGCTTTCATAAAGTGGTACATACAAGCTGAGAAGTAGTGTCCTATAGCATAAGGGGTGTGTCAGTAATAGTGGTACGTGGGAAGCTAATGTTATTTTTGCCCCTTTATTATAATGGCTGTATCAAATGGTATTGTGCAAAAAAAAAAAAAAGGAAGGAAGCAAAATCTTCAGTAGGCATCTAGTGAGGAGATACCAACCCTTTGCATTGTGTCTTTAACTGCTGGTACAGGAAGGCGAGGAAGTGATGCTTGATAGCTGTAGAGCATGGGCTTACGGCCTGAAAATATCTTCACTAAAGTCTAAATGGATACACAGAAACAAATAATTACATTATTACAGTAATAACAACATTGCACTATTCTCCATTTTTGCAATTTTACTCTCCCCCAAAAATACTACTATTTTTACACATTTATTATTGTTTAAAGGATGTTTCCACTTAATTTTCTTCTAAGTTGATATGCTACAAAGGAGGGTCTTCCGAAGCAGCCCAGGATAATCAGCTGCCCAGGGGTTGCCCCACAGCAGCTCTATTGCTGCTTGAACAATGAAATCTGCCCAGTCTAAAACTGAAGCGTTTAGTCTAAAAATAGCATACAACATGGAACATAAATTGGAGTGATGTGTAATATAGAACTTGAAGTATGAAAAAGTGGTACACTTCAGACAAAAGGATAGGAAGACATTATCCAAATATTCTCTAATCTTTTTGGTCATCATTTCTGTGAAACATTATTTAACATCTGATTCAACAAGCCCCGCAAGGACTGCAATGGGCAAATGATTCTGGTGCTAATTTATATTTGGAGAAACAATGAACTACCAAGGATCACCAACATTTATGGTCATTATTTGCTTTAAAAGCCAGCACCAGTGACAACTGCAGACATTAGAATATCCACCTTTTGAAAAAAAGTTGAGTTGATGGCGCAGGGCGGACGTGTGTGAGCCGCGATCTGCAACCAGGAGGTGGAACCGCTGATAGACGGCGTTAGTTGCCGGTCACCTTGCCAAATGACGCGGACAAAGAAAGCAGGGACCCCGAAAACCCCAGCTCAAAACTCAGTGCGCCCTTACGTGACCTCCCGGGGAGAAGACTCCAGGGGCCGACGAGAGAAGGAGCCGAGCCGCGGGAGCACTAGAGCAGGTTTGCCTGTATCTGTTGGCAGAGGGGCGGTGGAGAGGACTGATCCATCAACCCAGCTGCGGAGGGGGGGACAGACAGAGTGGCGTGAGGAGAGCGCACTCATGGCCGAGACTGGTGTGGATCAAGAGGGATCGCAAGGCGCAGAGCACCCTGAGCTGCCCCTCCAAGAAAAACAGCGCGGCAACAAACATAGGACAGGTGAGATAAAGGAAGGGGGGTTATTGATGGAAATGGATGCTCCTGCCAGAGAGGAAACAAATGCAGAGCTCAGCAGTGCCAGCCAAGGGGAGGGGTTGGATCGGACTGAGCAATCCAGCCAGAGGGTGTCTATAGATGGCCCTGGAGAGGGTAATAGTAACAATGTGACCATAGGCAAGGATTGCAACGATCCCCCCATAAGGGCTGAGCTTGGCACATTAAGGCAAGACCCTCCAGTCAATATGGAAAGCAATAGCAGCTCGGCAATAAATCCCTCTGAGACGCTAAATACAGGGATGGTGCAGCTCCCTGGGACTTTTCCCTCTATGCAAAAAAATTGGCCTGACCTACAGTCCTTCTTGGGTTTGCTCCCTACTAAAGAGGATATAAAATCTATGATAGATTCATTGGAGACCTCACTAAAAGCAGAAATGGGAGAAATGAAAATACGCATTCAGGCACACGAGGAACGCTTACAGACTCTCGAGAGGGCTGATGAAGCCAGGGAGAAACATATAGACTCAATCGAGATGAGAATACAAACTCAACAAGAACGTTTAAGTTGGTTACAGCTTAAAGTAGAAGATATAGAGAATCGTAATCGTCGTAATAATCTAAGACTCAGAGGTATACCGGAGACAGTGGGACCTAACGAGCTCCAAACGGTAGTTATCGGTATCTTTAATAAGCTGTTAGCCAAACCATTGAGTAATCAGATTGAGCTAGATAGGGTCCATAGAGTCCGAGGACAGCTGAGTCTGGGAATGGGTAAATCAAGAGATGTGCTTTGTAGGATCCACTTTTACTCAGTTCGGGAGGAGATTGTATGCCAGGCGTGGACTATGGGCCCCATAGAATTCGAGGGTTCAATTGTGAAAATTTTACCGGACATTTGTCCTCAGACCCTTTATCGTAGGAGAATCTTGAAACCTGTCACAAACCATCTACATTCTATGGGCATTGCATATAGATGGGGGTACCCTTTTTCGTTGGTCATAAAGAAAGGCGACCAAATGTTCACTTTGAAAACCCCCCTGTAGGAAAAAGAATTGAATAGTTTCTTAGACGGAACAAAAATGAGACTTCAAAATTGGCTGGATTGGCCAGGAGGGGAAAGACATATGAGTGGGCTGGATGGTGGAAGAAGCCAGGGACACTCTAAGACGGGGGGTAGAAATTAAATTGATTTGGGGCATGTTATTTGATGGAATGACGTTTTGGGGTTTTTTATAAGTATGCTGGTTCCACCTCCACAGGAAGGAAAGAATTTCTTTTTTTCTCTTTTGCTTTTTTTTTT
>JAEOBE010426639.1:0-10126 GCA_022657655.1 Phrynoglossus myanhessei | reverse complement strand
AAAAAAAAAAAAAAAAAGAGAAAGAACGCCGCTCGCCATTCCGCATAGGATGCTCAATTTGTGAACCATCCCTGGGTGCAGAGCCAAAGGGCACACTGTTTCCATGTTTAACCTCCCTGGCGGTATGATCTGTCCGTATTTATTAATCTAAAAGCGGTACAGTTTTTTGCGAAGTGTAAAAACTCCGTGATCGGGGAAAAATTTGTACTCTGGCAGTCCACAGATTGCAAATCTGCAGCCTAAACGCACCATCGCTCAATACGGAGCTGCCGCAAATATCGCCGCAAGCGTTCGCCAGCGACATTTGCGACGTTGTGATCCGGCCCTAAAAGTGCATTGGGGAAAGATCTATAAACACAAACTATAGTCTTAAAATGTCATGTTGTAGTGTAAAACCTTTATTTGTATGTAGTGTAATGTGTGCTTTCGCAGCGGCGTCCCTGGAGGTGGTGTCACCCGGTGCAGTAGGCGGGTGACACGTCCTGCCACATCACTGCGCATGCGCGGTGATGCGTGTCACATCACCGCACATGCGCACAATGACGTCTCGTTTGCATGGCGGCGGCCATTCAAATTTGCGGCCGCCGCCGGTGCTCATAGGTGGGGGGGAGGGGACATTTAGCCAGCGGGTTAGCCCCACCGGGTCCCCTCCTCTCTGTGCAGCTGTCGGGGCACTCGATCTGTGACCGAGCACACAACCTTTCAGAGGGGGGTGACCAAAATGACTGTTAGTCATTTTGGTGTCACCCCCCCTGATGGTGTCACCCAGTGCGGGCCGCACCCCAGTTGTGACACCCCTGTGCTTTTGACATTTAGTTTCACAATTGAATTTCCCGCCGTTTCCGCAGCCCGGCGAGCCGCTGCTGAACGCCGCATGAAAAACGGAACTGAAACCAAATATGCATTGCTGGAGAGACGACACTGGATCCAGGCTCAGGTAACCCCTTCAAAGCCTCCTGAGCAGCCACCCCGAGTCTGGCTCGGGATTACCGCTATGAGCACAGAGATTTAACCCCGAGCCAGACTCGGTATTACCGCCAAGGAGGTTAAGCCTGTGTGATGAAACATGTAGGAGGCAAGACTGTTATGCAGGAATATGCCATATGACATGCGATGTCACGATACGCTTTCAATAAATTTTGGATGATTTTTGGAATACTCCAGGAGTGCGATCTGCTTTTCTTGGAATGTCAGATACTGGTTGAGTCACCTACAATGGATGCGGCTCCTTTGAAGTTTTAGAGGTTTAGTTTCCTGTAGAATCAGCTGATCCCCTGACCACCTGATATCCTATATTAGGGTGACTCTCTACAAACACACAAGCACCACAGGGCAAGCCAACACTTTGCTCCCCACCTCTGCTCATCTTTTTCTTCAAGCTAGCACTCAAGTGGCCTGTACAGGTGCGGGAAATGTATTGCTTGGCTTGTGAAAGCCGTATGCCATTAGGGGACTGTAACTTTCTTTCCTGCTCATTCCACACCTTCAAGAGTCTGTTCCATCACACATGAACTGTAGACCAGGCCGAGGAATTGCTTTTGAAATTTTACTGGGTGAACGTGATGCTTTACATATTTACAAGTGCATAGTAGCAGAAGCAGTCACCCAAGCCTGGGGGACAGTACTTTCACTTGAACTGAGTTGCAAACGATTTTAGCAGTCCAACATCCATTGGGTTATCCGGGAAAGTCCACTGCACATTTAGCTGTTAGTTCACTGTTAGAAAAGAGGGGGAATATTGCCCAACGTACACCCACAGACCTTCTTATTCTTTATTCACATAATGTCCCATAGCTTCCTGAGACCTGATGTTTCCCCCTTGAAGAGGAAACCTTAAGGGCTGCTGATCTTTACACATTCACGGCTCTTGTCCCAACCTTTCCCATGTGCCACCACTCTCCCCAGAAGTACGAGGTCTGGTGCCAGGCTTAATCTAAGCACCACGGTGAAGGATCTCAGCTAGCCATATGTCTAGCTTTATGCAGCCAGCCCCATCATAGAGCTTCAATCAGGTCTCCAGAATGGCCTAGATACTGCAATGACTCCGGGCCTCACCCCCCGGTGACCACGTAACCGTAAACCACATACCATTTTACCAACCACTCCCTGATGATAGAGTCTTCTCCCTTGAGGGAATATTGTTTGTAGCTGTAGTACATTGCAATGGGAATGGAAATATTCCATTTTTATATCATAAATCATTCAGAGAAAATCTTAATACAGGCTAAGTTCACTTTTCCTACTGGTCATGGTCTACATGGTCTGATCACGCACCCCTCTACCTTCCTCCTGCCCCCTCATTTACCTGATCATGGGGTTCTTCTCCCCTTCGGCTAGCACAACCGTGTGATTTGTATGAGTGATCTACAGAAGTGGGACTATGTAATTTTCTCATATCTCCTGGTAGTATCCCGTACCTTGGTACGAGACTCCTAGCAGGGTTTGGGGCTGCTGGCTGTAGAGCATTCCACCCGTGATCTATTGATCATAGGTTCAATGCTTTTCCAGGCTCACAATTAAAAAATAAGTGCATACTTTGTCTTGATGATTTGTGCATTTATTTTCTAAAAAGTGAACTTTTAATAGCCTTTAATAGAAAACAGGAGGAAAATGTTAGAGGGGTTCTGCGGTTCCTATGCGCATTCTAACAACCAAATGTAGGAATGTTTTTTGGCTCATTGAGGCAGCACCTGTCACAAATGGTCTCACTCAGTGGTTGCCAGTGAATATATCTACATTTGGATTCACACAGATGGCCACCAGACTATAAGGCAAAAGTCCAAAGAGAATTGTATTCACAATTCAACCAGAAAAGCAGCCGATGTATTTCAGGGCCCTCAACACTTCTTCATCAGGGCTAATACAGATCTGTAGCTCTGGGGAAGGAGGAGTATTGATGCCCCAAAAAGAATTGGCTGTTTTTATGGTCAAACTGAATTATAAGAACTCTTCTTAAACTCTTAGGCCCCATTCACACCACCGTGATTATTGTCGTGGATGGCAGATGCACATGCAAGTGGATGGAGCCATTCAGATCACCACGATAATTGTGGGGTCACAGGTCGTGGGTGCCTGCAGTGTTTTTTGTGATGATCTCTGCGACTCGGACCATCCCAAGCCCGGATTGCAGTAATCAACCTTGATCTCATCAGACCGCCGCAATCATCACTCCTTCCGCTGGATTGAGCTTGCCGTCTCCCGGCTGGCGGCAATCATGGGCAGTGTGAATGCAGCCTTATAAATTATGGTCTAGCAACTGTGTTTACATTACTTATGAATGGACTACCAATGCGCTTCAACAGAACCATTAAGAGGCATTAACAGGTATGCACCTATGCTGCTGATGCAGTACAATGCACAATATGTGGACCATGGTGTCCTGCTACGTATTCTGCATTGACTTGTACAGCAAAAGGTGCTGGGGTCCCATTGACTCTCAGCTTGAACAATACTAATTGTCCTGTCACACTATTCTGATGGTTAGAACAGTTGGAATATTGGGCTGTGATATGAGAATTGGTAGGAGAAATCACTGAGCGCAGTAGGAAGAACCAGGAGATGGACCATCCTGGAAGTATCAGTTTCTAAATAGATTGTAAGCTCTCTTGAGCATGCCCTCCTAACCTCTTGTCTTGCATTGAATTGCAACTGTAATGTCTTCCTTATATTGTAGAGCTCTGCGCAAACGATTGCCGCTATATGAATCCTCTATTATAATAATAATAATAGTAATGTGTAAAGAAGATCTCCCTTTAAATGGTCAATATTTGGCACAGTGGGAATGGTAATTACTGTAGTCTTGGCCCTTCTAGCTCTTGCCAGGCGACCCTTTCAAATTTTAATAATACTGGGGGCATTAGGGGGGCTTTCCACACATGTGATTTGCTGTAATTTGGAACTGTGATATGGATCCCACCCCCATGGATCTCAATTCTAAACCATAATTGGAAATTGTTGGTGACAGCGCATTGATGAGGGCCTGACAGTGAACACACTTCCGTGTTGCTGCATTTATGTGTACAGGTGGCAGGAAGGGGTTACGTCTTCCCACCAGGGTCTCTTCAATGTGTTTTGTGTCTGTCTGCAGCTACCGAAAGCACAAATTTCCCGAGAATGCTCGCCAGCTCACTGAGCGCCTCTGATCACTTCCATTTTATGTGTATATTCAGTTACTGCCGGTAATTCTTTTCTCTCCATCCGCTACAGTGATCTGCCTGTCTCCGGCAATCCTATCTGTCTACATTGACTGTACAATTTCATAGACCGGAGCCTTGTACAGCGTCCCCGCGGTTCTGCTTCAGAGTCTGCTTCCCCCGCCTCGGCCTCCTTCATTGTCTCTGCACGCCGGCCTGCCACTTGTACTCTGTCTGGAAGCTTTCTCATAGGTCTCATATTATTTTGTGGGTAACTTGTTTCATTATGGTAATTCCCTGTGTCACCGGAGACAATTCATTCCCTTTACAGGACAAAATAATATTACCAGCCGCTGCAGTGTCAGTAAGGACCGTGTGTGGCCTGCCATATCAAATGCTAAGTGATACTAATAGAGGCATGACAGATAAAAGTAGACGCTTGTCCTAATTAAAAAAGTTTCTAAAATGGGGAAATTGTTCTGTTCACGGCACACGCAGAAAAGCTCCTTCCCTCTGCAGGCTGCGCTGTAGACTAAATGGGATGCTATTCTTTGTGATAAATAGATTATCACGTCCTTCCAGCTGAGACTTGAAGCTGCACAGCTATTGGTTGAATATTGCAATACTCATTGATGCCACTAGAGGGTGCTGTTGAGAGAGGCTGCATTGCGTCCGCTTCAGTCTTTCAAGAGCTCCCCCTAGTGTGCCAATTCTTAAATTGCAGCCTGGGGATCTCTAGGGATTAAATGCATGCAGAGACTGTTCCCTATCTAAATTATGGTAAGCTCTGTGCCATAGAATAGTTTAATACCTTTACAGGACAAAACAATAACCAGAGCCACCACTGTGTCAATGAAGACTGTGCACAGCCTACCATAGTGGATAAGAGCCATCACTGTGTCAATGAAGACTATGTGTAGCCTGCCATATTGGATAAGAGCCACCACTGTGTCAATGAAGACTATGTGTAACCTACCATAGTGGATAAGAGCCACCACTGTATTAATAAAGACTGTGTCTAGCCTGCCATATTGGATAAAAGCCAGCACTGTGTCAATGAACACTGTGTGTAGCCTACCATAGTGGATAAGGGCCACCACTGTGTCAATGAAGACTGTTTCTAGCCTGCCATATTGGACAAGAACTACCACTGTGTCAGTGAAGACTGTGTGTAGCCTTCCATAGTGGATAAGAGCTGCCATTGTGTCAATGAAGATTGCGTTTACCCTGCTATATTGGATAAGAGCCACAACTTTGTCAATGATTACTATGAGTAGCCCGCCATATTGGATAAGCGCCACCACTGTGTCAATGAAATCTGTGTCTGGCCTGCCATATTGGATAAGAACCACTACTGTGTCATTGATTACTTTGAGTAGCCTGCCATGTTGGATGAGAGCCGCCACTGTATCAATGAAGATTGTGTCTAGCCTGCCATGTTGGATAAGAATCGCTGCTAGAGGGAGGTCTTGAGAGATGCTGCGTTAAGCTGAGGGATCGGGCCATTTTCTGTCTTCAAAGAGCTCCTTCTAGTTTAACATTTTGAAAATTGTAGCCTGTGGACCTCCAGTGCTCAAAGAACATGTAACTACTGGATCTGAACATACCTCCACCTGCTAGAACTCCCAATACACCCCACACTCCATTGGTGGTGCACAGTCAAAATTCTTCTTCCTGGAGCTGTAGAAAGTGAATAAATTCAAATTATCGGCACTCAACATCTGCATCGATTGTATTTTATTGATACATGCTGCATACAAGATACAGCAGCTGATGCGTTTCTGCCTTAATGGCCTTAGTCGGACACATTTCTGCAGTGTATCTTGTGTGCAGGATGTAGCAGTAAAATACCATTGAAGGAGATGCTGAGTGTGATTTTATTCCCTTCCTGCAGTCCTGGGAAGGGAGACTTTCACCATTCATTGCTAATGGAGCATGGGGCATAATTGGAAGTGTGGAGTGACGGTAATTTGACTTCATGCAGCGGGTGTTCCCTGTTTCACTGGAAGCCATTTATTTTTCCTTTAGAGAAAACATGTTTTGAGACACTGATGTGTCCGTGAAACCTGTGCACAGCCTCCCATATTGCACACTCAGAGGCAGGGCTAAATGAAGTTTGTTCCAATCATTAAAAAAAGGAGCTGACACTGGGGGACTGATTTTATATATGTTATATTTGTTGTATGCCATTCGCATGGGAATACCAGCACAAGATGGAAACGAGGAGCACAGGAAATTCTTATGCTTCTTAGCGCCCTCTATTGGCAGCGTTTAAAAATATATAAATTTATTGATTCTCAACAATTTTTTTTTTTAAATACCCCTTGGAAATCCGCTTGTTTAAACTGTACCACTCGGTGGGTTTGAGGCAGGGGGCACGGCTAATAATGAAGTAAGTAGGGTGCGACGCTGAATGCTGGGGTGGCCAAATCACACAAACAGTAGAAGGGGCTCAAATACTACTGTGGAGGTGTCAGTAGGATGAAGGGTGGTGTTGAGAGGCTGGGGTAAGCCATATTGCGGTGATGGATCCATTTATTATGTAGGGGTCTCTTTGGAGGAGGGTGGTCTATGACAATGGATTTCATCTAGGGCTCCTTACCGGTAGTGGGCCCCGGTATGGGTGAATTATGCGGGAAGCCATGATTCCTTATGAAGTTGTTGAGTGGGGTGCAGGAGGGGTTCAGGAGTAGGAGGAGGGTGATCTGGGTAATGCCAGCTTTGTTGAGTAAGTGCAGAGTTTGGCTGCTCCGCAGATGCCTGGTTGTGTTCTTGAGGGAGGGTGCCGCCGGGCCCTGGGTGGCGAGGGGGGGATCTCACTGGGCATCCCCCCCAACCTTGGGCCCTGGTGCAGCCACACTGACTGCATCGGTGGTAATTCCATCCCTGCTCCTTGCTCTTAAGAAATGCGAAGGGCACATCACTGATTAGCTTGGCACTAATTAAAATGTTGGCAGGCAGAACTATAGAATGAGTGTTGGAAAATGCAACTGTAGGATTACTCCACAGACATTGAGCCCCTGACTCCCCACTGCCACAGTCTATTTCTGCCAGTACCGAAATCTTTTCAAGTACCCCTAAATGTGCTCCCAAGTATCACTGGGGGTACTTGTACCCCAGTTTGGGAACTGCTGTATTAATGAATGCAGAATACAATTCACATGGGCCTACAGCCACTAGAGGGCACCAAATGAGCATATGAAATGCCTTTGCTTCTCAGCGCCATCTAGTGGTGGTGCTTAAAAACGTACATATAGGGACGTATTAAAAAGCTGCATTCATTTGCGTCTTTTCTATCTCCTTATTCTCTAAACTTCATATTCAGCTTTAAGACAAATCTTATAAAGATGGCTCCAGATAATTGTGCACTATAGTTTCCCTTTAAATACACAAATGTTCATATGTAACTCGATTTTAGCTGGAACAATCAATAGCCTCATCCCTGCTGTCTGCGCTGCGTTCGAAGCACAGAACAAACCCCGTGATGACGATCCGACGCATCTACTTGACACCGAGGTCAATTGATTCATCAGATTAGTTAATAGATTTCTCATGTAAGCGGGCGTGTTCGGGGGCCCAGTTGTAACTGCGCCCTTCAGGTAACTGCGGGCCGGTCACGCAGAGACGAAGAGCAATGCCTGTAAGCCATTGTGAAAAATCAGAGACGTGGGATTACATTGATAAAATAATTATTAACAGGATTATTCCCAGCAGTTCTCGGTTATACTAAAGCTGCCGGCTTCTTATAATTATTGTAATAAATGCGCTAGTTTTGTCGCACACATGCTGCGCACGGCCGTTTACCTGCTCTTTTATGTGTTTTGGAAGGGGCTATTGAGCAGGAATTTAATAAGGGCGTATGGTGACTAATGTATATTTGGAAGTTCCTATTGCATGTATTATTGGAGTGCTTGATGTCAAAGAAGCGGACATCTTGTACGATGATCTTAGAGAACATTGGTTCACGAGGGACTGGTGACATCACGCGGTTAGGGTAGCCCCGGTCTGGTTGCCCTGGGCCCATATTTTTTAACTCACCCTAAAACTGAACACCAGAATGAGCAAATATTGTGTAAATAGAAAAGTCGTCGAATTTTCCTGGAATCTTGATGAGCTTTGTGCATTTCTTCTCGATCTGTGCAGCAACCGAGTGTGAGACCTGGAGCGCCCAGTAATAAAGACCACTCACTGCTGCTCTCTCTCCATGTGCAGGGTGACTGGTCTTGTCAATGCCCCCTCCATTGGTTTGAAACATTAGAATTGACCGTCCCATAGTCCTACTGCTCACAAATGGCAATCTCTCATTGGTCAGCATGATCGCGCAACTGCACAGACCCGTAAGAAGCCCTTCTTACCCTCGAAACCTAGTCCCTGGCTTTGAAGGGTTTCACATTGGTCAGAGTAGCTATGTGGTTGGGTTGACCAATGTGTGCTCATCATTTGCGAGCATGTTGCTTAAGCCTTGATGGAGTAACAATAAGCTGATCATGATTATCTCAACTACCTTGGTGTGCAGATGACTCTTGTGATACTATGCAACGGTTGCGACCGTTGTCATATTTGCGCCCAGCAGCACACAGCGTCAGGGCTGCCATCAGGGCAGTAGAGGCAGGACCCCTGTGAGGGAAGCCCAGCCAGCTACTTTGATGTTAGCAATCATGGGTTCAGCAGGAACATCTCCCTGCCGTCCCACTGCTGTGTGCTTTGCGTCCTTAGGTTGTTATGGAAATGATGTCCTCCTGGGCATTTTGTTTCCCACGGCTGTTCCATGCATGGGGGACGAGCTAGTGCTGGCCTATTGGGTGGGGCAGGTAGCAGGCCCCTTAAGTGTCCACCCACAGCCACAACGTCACACGCCAAGTCAACGGTGCTCAAGGAGGCTACTGTTAGACTGGGAGCTCCTGACTGTGTTGGAGCAATTGTTCTTATAGGTAAGAATCCTTTTGAAATGGGGAGGGGCTGAGGTTGTATGGGGCCCAAAAATTCCTGATGGCAGCCCTTACCAGTAAGGAGTGTGGTGGATACCTAAACACTGCATTATGATCAAGCCACACTGCGGGGATGTCCATTCTAGTGCAGCTGGGTGACACCCAGTACTGTACCACTGCGCACGTGTGATGATGTCATGTGCGTTTTGAATGGTGGCAGCCATTCAAGCTGAGACCGCCGCTTGCGCTGGCAGGGGGAGGGGGGGAGTAGGATCAACCCTCCAGGTCCTCTCCTCTCTTTTAGGAGGGGGTGACACCAAAAAGACTGTCAATCATTTTGGTGTCACCCCCTCTGATGGTGTCACCCAGTGCGGGCCGCAATCCCCCCCCCCAGTGACTACATTAACTGGTGGGGAGCATTGTAGCAGGTACTGGGCAAGGTGCAGAGGGGACCAATGTAGGTGCACAGATGGCTATGAGAAAGTTCATTTCTTTCAATTTTTGCAAAGAGGTTGACTTACTCTTTAAGAACCCCTCAAAATGGACACAGCAATACACACAGTGTACTGCATCCAAAAATGATGAGGTGGAGTTGCACTTTAACGTTGAGGTTCCCTTCTCCCCCCGGCACCCCCCAGCGATCTCTTCTGCCAGAGATTCACAGAGATGCGATGGCAGAAGGGTTAAGGCAGATCGTAATGTCACAGAGAATATTCCATTCGCAGTGTGCCAGTGCTGTAAGCGCTAGGGGGCTAATAGTTCCAATATCCACAAATTAAAATAATTAGCTTGTATCTAGTAATCCGACATAGACTCTAAACAGCCCCTCCTCCCTCTCTCCGCCAGAGCATTACCCCTCCCTGGAGTAAAGCTGACCTCTTTTCCATGGAACGCGGGAAATTCACACATTGCACCCCACTTTTTTATCCAATTCATTGGAGGGGCTGAACTGTGCAACTCGAGCAGTGTCTGCGCCACTCGGAATAGATATTTTTCCAAGAAGGATGAACACCTGATTGGGCAAAAGCAACATGGAAAAAAAAAATTAAATAAAAAAAAAAAAAA
>JAEOBE010426051.1:0-12077 GCA_022657655.1 Phrynoglossus myanhessei | reverse complement strand
TTTTTTTCCAAGTTAAGAGTATACAATATTGAAATGAGAAAAGAAAAATCTTAATGGAGACAGGGTTTAGCAACTCCAAGGGTATAGTCGAAATGTGTTTTGAATAGACGTTCTATGTATCTAATGATCCTTCCTCCTTTTTTTCTCTTTGTTTTCTTGCACTGTTTTCTTTGGAGTACTACGACCAAGTAAAGGCATATGCCACTTAAACAATCCACAATAGCCCTCCAAATGTTTTTTTAATATCTTCAGTCTGATAACTTTCCAGGTTCTGTTGCACAATATAATACAAGTTTGTATGTTCTTTCTGTGTTTCAGAATTTCCTAATGTAAAAAAAAATAAACCATGGAAGTTCTTCAGTGTGATGGTTGTGACTTCAGAGCTCAGTCCTATGAAGATCTAAAGGCTCACATACAAGATGTTCACACAGCATTTTTGCAACCCACAGATGTTACTGAGGAAGGCTCTAGCCAGGCTAGATCTGTGGGTACGAATTCGAGCAACCAGTCAGAAGCTGTGTTTCCTTCTATGAAAGATGAATTTGTGCCTACAGAAGAAAATCATGGTGGGTTGAAAATATTTTAACATTGTTTACTCCAGTGGTCACTGGGAGTCTGCATTTACTCATGTTGGCTAGTACACATTAAACCAATCAATCATTTCTTTTTCAGTATGAGAGTGGTGTCTGATTAGATGTCGAAAAACTGAGAGGTTGACTGTCTCTTGTCCGTTGTTAAATTGCAGAGAATATATTTGGGAACCAATTTTTTGTTCTTTTCTTTTTTTCTTTTAGATCAGACTACTCCTCAAACAACTACTGGATCATACTACAATCAGGGCCTTGGATTTTATGGTCTGTCTTCTGCCAGCAGTTCTAAGCCAACCAATAAGTTTTTCCAGTGCAAATTCTGTATTCGCTATTTTAGATCTAAATACCTTCTTGTGGAGCATACTAAAAAAGTCCATGGATCTGGAGGAGGGAACAATGGAGGCCCTGGAAATGCAAATTATAATATTATGCTACATGACGGTTTTGGCAAAGTCTTCTCTTGCCAGTTTTGCACATACAAATCACCTAGAAGAGCAAGAATAATTAAGCATCAAAAAATGTACCACAAGAATAGCCTGAAAGAAATGTCAGCAACGTCAGTTTCCCAAACCCCTCCTGTATCCATGCCAGTGCAAGAAACGTGTAAAGAACTACCTGCTGAAGTAGTAGAACGCAGTATTCTAGAATCTATGGTAAAACCTCTGACAAAGTCTAGGGGGAACTTCTGCTGTGAGTGGTGCAGCTACCAGACACCACGACGGGAGCGTTGGTGTGATCACATGATGAAGAAACACAGGGGAATGGTGAAAATACTATCAAGTTTAAGGCAGGATGGCTTAAATATATCAGATCTACAAAATAGAAGTTCTCAGATACCCAATCCCGGATCCAGTTATATGCCTCTAAACATGGCAACACATGATGCAACTAATGCCAGTATGCCGGCCTATAGAAATTCTATGAGTAATCTTCCAGGTAGTAGTCCGTCCAAATATCAGTCGATGCCCTACGTTCCAGTGAAACCTAAACTTTCCACAAATCCTGGCCTTTTGAATATGTCAGAGAGCTCTCCCTATGGACTGTCAGAAAGATCCAATTCCATGATGGATATAGATGAGAACAGTTTTTTAAATGATTCAAGTTCAGATGATGACTATATTGAAATAGATGGTGAAAATGGTTTAGGTTCAATGGAACTCGGAATATCTGGAGAACCCCTGTTGGGATCTGAGAATAACAAACTACTGGAGACAAAGGGAATTCCTTTCAGAAGATTTATGAACAGATTTCAATGTCCATTTTGCCCATTTCTCACAATGCATCGACGAAGTATCTCTCGTCATATTGAAAATATCCACTTGTCTGGAAAAACTCCTGTTTACAAGTGTGATGAATGTCCCTTTTCTTGCAAAAGTCCACTAAAGCTTGGTGTACACAAACAGTGCCATGGTGGCACATCATCAGAATGGGATCCCATAAATTCACTTAATGAAAGCATGTCTTCACCATTAACTGAAACCTATGAGAGTAACAACATCAATGGCAAAAAACCTGGAAGCATAGCAGACTCTTCTCAGCAGAATCCATATAAATGTACCATGTGCAATTATTCTACAACAACTTTAAAAGGTCTACGTGTTCACCAACAACACAAACATTCATTCTGTGACAACTTGCCAAATAGTAGTGGTAATCTGGTACATCAAATACAAGGTGATGAAACCGATATGAATGATTCTGGCACAGTAAGAAAGAGTCAAACATCTATTTTAGGATTATCCTCCAAAAATAATTTTGTAGCCAAAACATCTCGGAAAAATTCCAGTGAGTTTCCATTGGATTTGTCGCCTGTGAAGAAAAGAACCAGAATTGATGAAATAGCAAGCAATCTACAGAGCAAGATCAACCAAAGCAAAAATAAAGAGGATGCAGTCATTAATGTTGAAGATGATGAAGATGATGAGGAAAATGAAGTGGAAATAGAAGTAGAATTAGACAAAGAGGAGGACCCATCAGAACAGATGGAGTCAGGAGATCCATATTCCATGCAAGCAATGTGGAGTAGAGATATTGGAATGACGCAAAAGAACACAAGTTACAGAAACATCCAGAATAATTATTCTGGTGGCAATAGTGCAGAAATTGAGTTGACCTTATCCGATGATGATGAAGATTACTATTATCAGTCTGCTAGTATAAAAGATTCAGAAAATTCTATTATTTTGAACCAGTCTAATTTTTATGAGAGTGATCAAATGGGTGAAAATGCTGAGTTTAATGAAGAGTCTGGAAGGTTGTATTATTGTAAACACTGTGATTTTAGCAACAAATCTGCCCGAAGTGTTAGTACTCATTATCAACGCATGCATCCATACATAAAGTTCAGTTTTAGATATATATTGGATCCTAATGACCACAGTGCTGTATATAGGTGTCTTGAATGCTATATTGATTATAACAATTTCGAGGACTTGCAGCAGCACTATACAGAGCACCATCCTGAAGCAATGAATGTTCTTAATTTTGACCAGTCAGATCTGATTTATAAATGCCGCTTTTGTTCATACACAAGTCCTAATGTTCGGAGCTTGATGCCACACTACCAAAGAATGCACCCAACTGTAAAAATTAATAATGCTATGATATTTTCAAGCTATGTTGTTGACCGCACAGAAGACCTCAATGCTGAGTCACAAACATTAAGAGAAATCTTGAATTCTGCTCCCAAAAACATGCTGACATCCACTCCATCAAGTCACGGAAATAGCTCTACAGCATCCTTTACTAAAGCTACCCAGAAGTCATTTGCTACAGAGAATGACAACCAGAAGAGTTCTGTTAACAATGTTGTAGTTTATGATTGTGACATTTGTGGATTTGCAAGTCCAAACATGCACTCTGTTTTAGTTCACTGTCAGAAAAAACATCCTGATGAGAAGGCATCTTACTTCAGGATTCAAAAAACAATGCGTGTTGTTCCTGTGGATAGTGGAACAGCCATTTCTCAGCTGGCATTTGATGGAGGCGCTTCTGTTACTCCAAGTATTACCAATGTGGCTTCACCCCCAGATGTAAATGTTGAACTGTACTACTGCAAGCATTGTTCATATAGTAACCGCTCTGTTGTTGGAGTATTGGTACATTATCAAAAGAGGCATCCTGAAATTAAAGTCACTGCTAAGTATATTAGACAAGTACCACCAACATCTGAGTCAATGAGAAATTCAGATGGTCAACAACACATACCAGGAAAGCAGCCACCTGTTCCATTGCACAATCCGAAAAAAAGTAGTGGTCAACCCAAAGATAATGAGATGTTTTTTTGTCAGCATTGTGACTATGGAAATCAAACAGTCAAAGGTGTCCTTATACATTATCAAAAGAAGCACAAAGACTATAAAGTAAATGCAGATGCCGTCAGGCAACATACAGCTGCAATAAGGAGTCTTTGTGAACAAGGCCAAAAGAAGGCAATTTATACACTATGTCCACCTTCCATGACAGAGCCAGAAAAGACAAAACTTAGAAGTCTCAAATGTAGGCAGTGCTCATTTTCAACGCCTTATGTTTACGCCCTGAGAAAGCATATGAAGAAAGATCATCCTAATCTTAAGGCTACAGTTACTTCAATTTTGAAATGGGCTTTCTTAGATGGATTCATTGAAGCAGGTTATCACTGTGAATGGTGTATTTATTCTCATCCAGAGCCAAGTGGTCTTCTTGAACATTACCAAAGAAGGCACCCCGAGCATTATGTGGATTATACCTATATGGCAACAAAGTTGTGTGCAGGACCTGATCCTACAGCTGCACATGAAACACCCGAAATCAAATCCTACAAGTGCAGAGACTGTAACTTTGAAGCTCCTTCTATATGGGATCTCACTAATCACTATCAATCTTACCATCCCTGGGCCCTGAAAGGAGATGAATCTGTACTCCTTGACATTATAAAAGAGACAGGAACTGTACTAAATTCAAATTCAGAAGAAACAATATTACAGATTCAGTCCATCCAGAAAGGTTTCATAAATGTAGAATCACTCTTGGAGAGTGGAGATGATCCCAGTTTACTGCATGAAAAATCTGCACACTTGTCCTCTTCCCAGTCTTCCTCACCTTATCAGTGCACAGTCTGCCAATCTGAATACAACAATTTGCATGGCCTTCTTACACACTATGGTAAGAAGCATCCAGGCATGAAAGTTAAAGCTGCTGATTTTGCCCAGGATGTAGACATTAACCCAGGAGCCGTGTATAAATGTAGACATTGCCCATATATCAACACACGTATTCATGGTGTTCTTACCCACTACCAAAAACGTCATCCTTTGATAAAGGTCACAGCTGAAGATTTTGTGCATGATGTGGAGCCATCTAATGAATCGGCTCAAAATGAAAGTGAAGAAAATAATAATAAAATATTTAAACAAGGATATGGTGCCTACAGATGTAAATTATGTCCCTACACCCATGGCACACTTGAAAAGCTGAAAATTCATTATGAAAGGTATCATCAGGCAGAGCCTAATATGCTTTCTAAGACATCCGAGATAGAAGATTCTAGTCCTCAGACAGAGATACAGTGTGATTATCAACCAGATCATACAATTGTTACTCTGGAACCTGGAGAAGTTACTGGACTTACTGGCTTCAGACCACGCAAAAACATTAACCCACATACTGTCTTCAGATGTCAGTTGTGCAAATATTTCTGCTCTACCAGAAAAGGGATTGCAAGGCACTATCGTATTAAGCATAATAATGTCCGCGCTCAACCAGAAGGCAAAAATAATTTGTTTAAATGCGCACTTTGTTCTTATACTAATCCAATTCGAAAAGGTCTTGCTGCACATTACCAGAAACGGCATGACATAGATGCATACTATACCCATTGCCTAGCAGCATCTAGAACTGTTAATGATAAACCAAACAAAGTTGTCATTCCTTCCCCTCATCAAGAAGATTCTTCTGAAATGAGTGATGATTTGAAAAAGGCTATTGAAATGAAAAAATGTTCTCTTTGTGCATTTCAGTCTTATAGCAAAAAAGGGATTGTGTCACATTATATAAAAAGACACCCTGGAGTTTTTCCGAAAAAACAACATGCTAGTAAGCTTGAGGGCTATTTTACACTTGTGTATGGTGAAGAAAACGAGAGCCAAAGCTCAGTGGAGGAAAAACCTGAAATGGATGCACCTTCAGAGGACTCTCAAGAAGAAACCCAAGAACCAGAACTGCTTCCATTTAGGTGTATCAAATGTTTTAAGTTGTCATTTAGCACAGCTGACCTTCTGTGCATGCACTACACAGACCATCACTGCAAAGATATAAAGAGGGATTTCTCCATCTTGGGAACTACAGGTACCCGATCTTATACAACCATGTATCAGTGCAAACACTGCAATACCAAATTAAGCAGCATTGCTGAGCTAACCTTCCATTTGAACTCGCACATTGAAGATTTCCAAAAACGTGCTAAACGCCAAGAGAGGAGAAAGCAACTATTACAAAAGCAAAAAGCTGCTGAAATTTCAGTTCCAGAGGGTATACAAGAAAAGGTAAGATACTTCTTAAAAGTCTAACAGATACTGTTTCTTATATTTGCAGCTTGCATAAAATGTTCACTTCTTTTTACTTATTGCATTCTGCCTTTGGGATCTTTCCTAAAACGTGACCTGGTACTGCAAAAGCACAGTGAATTGAATACCAGTCAATTCTGGTTCAGAGAATATGGGACATGTTGTATTTTGTATGTACTGCATCAGAAGTGACTGGAATTGACCACACTGCTATGAACACATCCTTGGAAATCCCATAGATATACAGTATATTGTGCTACATTTTTAATGCGGGAGCAAAATGTACTGCACTTGAACGAATCCGGACATGGTGTGAACAAGGAAAACATAGCACACAGCACCTGCAAGGGAAGTACAGTGCTGATCCAGAGATTATGTGAACCAGCTATAGATATGTTTTTTAATATAATGTGTTCCAGCACTCCTGAACAGTAAAGCATTGCAATGTAATATGCTTGTAAAGATTTGAAAATATATGTTAGGATTTTAAGGTTATGCATATTTTTGTTATTCATTGTTTGCTGGTACAGTAAGCCTATGATAATCTCGGGCCCTGTTCACATTTTGTGTGGTTGTACCTAAATGCAGTTTGAGTGAGGGTTTCGTATGCATGTGTGCAGTATTTTGTGTTTACAGGAAAGCATCCCTGCTCACTTCTAATAGTAAAGCAGATCAAGTTGTAAGTAGTTGGGTATTGTAGCACATAGAATATGGCACTATGGCACTATCTCACAATAACAATGAAAAATTGATGGCAGCACACCATTCTCCGCATTCTAAGCTTTAATAACAAAGGTCCCTTTTATAAAAAAAATAAAAATAAAAAATTGCCTTTTCCACTATTCACACTGCCAAACGTTTCTCTAATCTAAAATGATTGTCCATTGAAGTATCTGAAGAAATCAGCATTTCCAGGAGTATTGATCTCCTATATCCCTTGCTGTACTCATAGATTCCTTCTGCCAGTCTCCAAATTACTACAGGATCCACTAAGCACAGCAAAGAATGACACTCCTGGAATTGTTGATTTCAACAAATATTTCAGCAGTGTCTCTGGCTTAGAGCTGCCATAGCATGGTAGGTTTTTGGAAAGGTAAATGTATACTTTGTTGCAGAGATCTTTGACTGCAATTTTAAGTTTAATTGCATTACGTGCTAGTTTATGGATGCATGGTAACAGTGTTTTTGGGCCTTGCATTGTTTTATAAAAGGACCTTGATGAAGGGACTTTGATATGTCCTGAAATGTTGCTGTAACCTTGATGTAGGAATACAAATGAAGTTGAAAATGTGATCAGTGGTAGGCTAGCATTGATTGATTGGTTCTATTGATCAACATGCAATAAATGTACATTGGTACTCCCGAGTATAGGGCCGACCAACCTCAACATTCCAGCAGTTGTGAAACTACAAATCTCTTCATGCTTTGAGGCTCATGCCTGTGGTTATCAAAGTTTTGCAATGCCTTGCGGGCTTTTTAATTCTACAACAAATGGTTTGCAGAGGTTGCTTACTTGTGAATTGGTGTAATTCATTAAGTATGTTTGTTTTTTTTTCCTTTTCTATAGTTCATGTGTATTATTTATGTATGTAAATAGACGATTCATGCATTCTGTAAGGTTGGATTTACACCAACCCCGCGCTTTCACAGATGGAAACTAGGGATTGACCGTTATCAAATTTTCAGGGCTTATGCCAATTTTATCTGCCATCTTTCAGGCTGATAACCAATAACGGGCTGATAATCTGTGGGACCACACCAGTACAGACATGTCAGCCAGGCCTGCTCTCAGTAGGTGTTTGGTGTGACCTCTGCCTGTGTCAGAGCTAAGTTCAGTAAGAGGGAGGGGAAGGGGGGGATGACAGGTCATGCACTGACAGCCCATACACACTGCAGACCCAGCTCTACGCACATCCATCCATGCTGCACACCATCTTGGTAGCCCCCCCCTTTCCCCAGCTACACTCACCTGGCCGCTGCAGCTCACTTAGGGTTAACACCAGCAGGAGGAGAAAGGTGCCACTGTCTGGTTTGGGCACCATTTATCCCCTGTTCAGCCACTGCGGCTCAGTCAGGGTTATTACCAGCAGGAAGGTACCGCTGTCGGGCTTCGGCACCATTTTTTCCCCGTTCATCCTCCTGCCAGAGCCACAAAAAGTGGATACTGTTTGAGGAAGGGGAGCGTTGTGGATGTCTGTCCCAGTGCTAGCACTGCCATATGAAACTCCTATCCAGTTTCGGTTACAGGAACCCTCTGCAGCTTCTAGGTTTGGCAGGAACAAGATGCTGGCCTCCAATCCCTCAAAGCAAACAGAAGGTGTCAGCCAATCGGAGTGCTCCATGGGCGGGCTTTGGTGAGAGGCAGAGACTGCAGCGAGGCGAGCACCCTGTACAGGGACAGCTTCGCTGTTTCTGCCAAATAATATTGTTTACATCGGTAAGTTACCAATACCGATGATTTCTTGTTATAATGATCGGCCATGCCGATAATCGGTCGACCCCTAATGGGAACCTCCATGAAAATGCAGGAAACATTTGCTGAATTCCAGCTCTTCTGAAAGCTCTGAAAAACAGTGGTGTGAGCCAGCCCCATTACAACAATAGGGCTGGTCATGTTGTGGGTTTTTCAGTGCTTTGATAAGCACTGCAAAACATGATGGTGTGAACGCAGCTTTAAGCTATGGACCTGAAAATAAACTTTTGTGCCTTTTTAGACTTCTGCATGTACAGTTGTTTAAAAATTACACTGCACTATAGAAAAGTTCTGTAAACAGCCTATGGTATGGCATGATATCTATTAAATACAGGTAACCACACTACTCTAAATGTACCCCAAAAAAAAAAAAAAAGATGAAACGGGTAACTATGAATTTAATAAATGCTGTAACTCTAATTTTCTAGCATAGATATTCCTAACTGTCCCTTACAGAATTTCTGTGTTAAACCACATTACATATAATAGGTCAATTGACAAAAATCATTATATGATAGCATGACACTTCTGTTTACTTACATATATGGGGAGATAATTTGCAAATCGCCATATCCGACATTTATACACCTTTTCATATCAAAAGAAAATGATATATAATATTATTATTTATTTGTGATCATCTATGGCCTTAGTGGTTCTTCATAGACCATGATACATCCAATTGTGTGGCTGAGTCATTGTACTGCCTTTTTTGTAGCCCTTATAATGATCTTTCTCTCAGTAGGAATATCATAGCAGATAGGTATAAGAGGTTTATTATTTCTTGATCATCATACTTTTAGCAGTTGTTTTGGATAACCTGGTCATCCTGTCACTTAAATATTGAAAATGTATTTTTACACTAAAATGGTTCTGTAGATGCTTTGATGTATTGCAGGAATTGACTGTGTTTGTGACAAAAGGTAAAATGTATACATGGCAGGGATGTCATATTAAAGATCTAGTATGTCAAAGAGCTATACTGAAGTGGTTTTTACTCTGTGAATATGTCCATTTTAAATGAAAATTAAAAAATTCAGGAACCACCACTGTGCTATTTATGCATTCTATTGTTTCCATGGTATTTCCAATAGATAAGATAGTTAAGCTGAGTATAGACTCATCGATTTCGGCCAATATTCGTATGGATGGTATGGACATCCAATACGATATTCAATACATTTTTTATGACAAAGGTTTAACCTTTGTCGACCATTCAACGGTCGGAAAGTGTTTGTCGTTCTCATTCGATAATGGCATGCACTTTAACGGGAAAAACTTTGGATCATGTGATAATTATCTAATGATCTGAAAATGAAACCAAAAAAATACAAAAACAGATTTTGAATTGATCGATGCGTTTGTCCGTAAGAACAAACTGGATTAATTGGTCGATTTCAAAAATTGGTGCGTCAATACCCAGCTTTAGGTGGCTTAGCCAGCATTATCCATCCTTACTATTCCAATGGCATGTAATTTTCTGGTTCATATTATGATGGGAAAAAAATCAGCTTCAATATTTCTTGCAGAATTTTAAAATACTACCCTGTATTTAAATAATTTGAAAGAGTACTTGCATGTAATTCTTAAGTATTTTATTCCATACATTATTTCTCGGACGTATGTTATGAATTTCATATATTTTATTTATATTTTATAATTCAATACTACATTTGTAAATGGTGATATAACACAGAGCCTTCTATACTATAGATAGTGGTTATTTCTCTAGATGATCTATTGCTACATAGAAAGTCACTTACTTTTTTGAACAATGTTCCTTTTAGTGTTTTATTTGGCTGTGATAATTGTGCATTTCTCTGGATATAGTTACAGACAGGAAGTGGTCAAGAGACAGTGAATCAGAAATTAAAGGAAAAGGTAGTTGTGGGCTACAAATGTAAATTCTGCGTGGAAGTCCATCCCACTCTTCGAGCCATCTGTAATCATCTTCGTAAACACATCCAGTATGGAAATACTTCCCCACTTCCACCTGAATTAAAGGTACAAACTGCTACTCCTGGTACATTGACTCAGTATGCTGGATCAGTATTTTTAGGGCTTGGACATTTTTGGAATCAACATACTGCTTGCACATTCCATAATGCCCGCATCTGTGAAGTTGATTTTCTATCAATATGTTTCTTGACTATAGATTATTTGAAGCTTCCTTAAATGGGTCCCCAAAAAGTTCAGCAGTGCAGGTTTTAAACTACTTAAAAGGAAAGCTGGGTTCACTTACCTATTCAACTATTCTGTAAGCTCTACCTGCTCTGTTATGCATAGAGATGCAGTGCGTCTGCTAATGGAAGAATGTTGGGTAAACTGCAGTAAATATAAAGATATGGTTAAATCCATTCAGTGGTTCTTATGGAGGTGAAGGAAACCAGGCTTGGTAATATCACTCTTTTTAGTGTTTCTGGTCCTCCAATCTACAGTTTAGGTGTTTATTTTACAGTAAACAGTTTAGCTGTCAGTAGTCCTCCTCCAACTGTTTGCAGAGAAAAGTTGATTGGAGGATAATGTAAGCAATATCGCTGCCCCAGGCTTTGAGTAAAACTGACTTAAATAAATGAGTTTTGATGTGTTAAATATATTTCCTTTAACAGGAATGGGAATTTTATAATGATAGTTGGTCACAGCGATTTGTTTTTAATTTTTATTTAATTATTTATTTTTCTTTTCACTTAAACCAAAAGGTAGTTTCCTGTCATGACAAATCAGCAATGAATCTCTTTAGCTTTCATTGTGATCAGCACTTTGACAAATAGATTTCAGGAACATGGGGTGTGCAACTGTTCTAATCTTGCGCACTGCTTTGGGTGATTATAGCATCATGGATTGGCTTTATTCACCACACCAGGACTTAACTTTTGGCTTTGAGTGAAAAATACATCAAGGTGATTAATTCCATTTTTTCTGCTTTAAATGGTATGTCAATACTTTCTATATCCACGATCCACTTTTTTCAAAGTCTATGGAGTAATTAAAGCACTTGGAGCAACTTGGAAATTGAAATGTTTTTACCCTGCAGTCTAAACTGTTTTATAATCATGCAGCCTGTACAGCTTTGTCTTTTTTGTTTATCCGTTTTGGCAGTGTATCTTGTGATTCATGTCCACACCTAGTTTACAGGAATGAAGTAGAACGTGCACATTATTCATTTAAACTAGACAAAGAGCCTGTTTCCTTGGATCCCAGCTATTGACTACATGGGCAAAGATGGGGAGCCTTAATATGTTAAAGAATAACGTCCCTTATTGCCTTAAAAATGGAGAGGGTGCTACAGTGAAACACGGATGGCACTTTGTGGATCAACTGAAATATCATTCAATACTACTTTATTTAATTAAAATCATCTAAAGAGCTGCGCCATTTTTCGGGCCATGTAGGGTTCCCTTCATCAGAGTAATGGAATATTCCATTTGCCTGATGAAGAGGACCCTACGTGGCCCTGAAATGTCACATCAC
>JAEOBE010425753.1:0-10397 GCA_022657655.1 Phrynoglossus myanhessei | reverse complement strand
AAATAAATAAATAAATAAAAAACAAATGAATCTAAATATGATGTGCCGCTTTCCAAATGAACATGCTAAAAAGCAACCAATCACCCCACAATGGGGAATTAATGTGACATAGTATAAATAATTAAATAATTAGATATCCAAAATGTGAGTCTCTGAAGTAATCCAACTGTCAGATCAATATATATCCAGTCAAGGAGGGGAAATATAGACCTCACTCACCGACTGAATAGACCATCCACAATGGCCATAAAGCGCTCCGGCAGTGATCTTCACAGACATCCAGAGAGATAAACTCCACTTAATGATCAGTGTGCTTGTCCTCAGTGGGACTCAAACATAGAACCAAAAAGATATTGATAGTGCAGTATGTTCTTATAAGCAATAAAAATAGATCCCCACCACCAAAGTGAAAAGATGTGGGAGTAGAGAAAGAATCTCCGTGTATGTGGTCTTATCAAAACTGCTTACCAACTCACGTTTGACCAGCTGGCGGTTGTCAATCAATCTAATAGGATCAACTCCGTGGACATTAGGTATGGTAGGTATCCCCGATGTATAAAAAACAAAAAATATTGCAACTCCAATAATGCAGTCATTTAAAAGATTATTTTTATTTTATTAGATAAAAAAGCACTTACAAATGCGGTGTGGTCTGAAAGCCACACACCAAGAATGCGCTATATGCTAAAATGACAAAGGTCAACTCCTTCAAATCTATGTGGTGTGAATGCTGGTTGACAGGCTCCGCCCAATAATAATACAGTGATGAGCGATAAGGAACAATGTTTTTAAGATGGCAATTAAGAGGTTAACAAGGAGTTAAGGGGGTTCTGTCACTAAGTTCTGCTAACTGGGGGGCACTGAGTAATGCTAACACTATCAGATGTTGTGAGTAAAAGTAATGCAGTGATCATCAAATAATGTACACTGTCACTGAACTACTGACGCCACTGAGTCACAGGTGATCAGGACGGTAATCAAGGAGTTAATGGGGGCTTAATAGGGTCTGACGCTAAGTGACACTAACTGGAGGGGACACTGACTGACACTATTGCTATTGGACATTGCTAACGGCAACAATATAGGGATCAGTGATAATACATGCTGTCACTATATGATTGACATTAGTTTAGTGACAGGTGATCAGGGGGGCAGGTAAGGGGTTAAAATCAGGTTCACTTTAGTGTAGTGTAATGTTGTGTTGTTTTTTTTACTTACATGTCCCTCTGGATGTGTGCTGTGTAATTTTAACATCCTGTGATGATCATCACAGGATGTTAGGACTGTACAGAGGAAGAAAGATCAGTTTGTTTCATTTACGAAATAAACTTTGATCTTTGTATCTTTTGACACAGATCCCTGCTGAATATCATATCACAGCTGGTGATCGCTGGCTGTGATATGACGCAGGAATGGTTCTGTGTCAAAACACAAAGTGGCCAACTGGTGAGCACTCCTTGAGTACCCCCTGCCAGCCAAAACAAAAAAAATGTGGGATTACGTCTTTTAGTCTGCAAGGGATGCCTTTTAGCTGTAAATGGGCTATGGGGTAGTCCTAAAGCAGTTAAAGTTTGCTTTTTGCGTAAACCTGCCTTTGCTTTCCACCCCTTAATTTGCTAGTGTCTAGAAACACACCCCTCCCTCTCTGTATCAGTCATTTTATGCTGTATGCTGTATTCAATGTGACCTGTTGAATCTTTCCTACCTGTATGGAAGAATATTTCATTTACCTGTTATAACTGCAAATCTACAGATCAAACAATGAATAAACATCACCAGATCGTCACACATGAGTTGTCACCAAGTAAGCTATCTGGGAATGCGATTTAGTATGAATAATCTGATCAATGTGCCACTGAAAGCCACATTCATAGCTTTTGCAGCCAGTCCAGAATAGGTTCTAAGAGTCTAAGAGTCTATGCTGTTTGCACAATGGCATCACTTTGGAAGCATGGCCAGTCTGCATGTCACCATGCACGCATATGTCAGGGGGCATACAAGAAGAGGCACAGGCAGTGAAACCCTTGTGGGGCAGTCTATGAAGGAAACCAAGTGAAAAAACTGTGGTAATGTGCTCACCCTTAATACCACCCAAAATTAATATTCATCATACCATGTATAAAAATATCAAGTTTTAAAAGATGGAGAAAACAATATAATCAATGAATAATGTTCGAAAAAAAACACACTAATATATCCACTTAGGAGCAACAACATGTAAGATAATATAATAACAATATAATAATAATAACAAAATATCCACAGCATTGAAAATATAACCTGTACAGGTAGACAAACTATCTACCAACTGAAAAGCATGATAAAATGTATAAGTTCAATAAATATTAATATTCAATACAGTCAGCCAAAGTGCCCACTTTGTAATGATGATCCCAAATTGGTTACAATATTGCACTCACCGACTCCACAGACCTTTTGAATAAATGGTCAGAAGCACTTTTGAACCCAATCTTCCTGAAGAAATGTCACCGTCAGCAAACAATCCAAAGTAAGCTCATTTTTAAGAGGAAGAAATAAATAATGATATCATGGTGTAGTATATCCAAAGAAGAAATCATAAGTGAAGAATCAAACGTTCACCATTGAGGAAATTACCGCTCACCGGATAATGTGGGACCAGCTGATGGGAGGTCAAATACTAAAGTTCCAATGCTTATCCCAGATAATGACTCAATAATCATGAACAGAAAAAAAGGACACTCGCAAGCCCAATAGTGTAGTAGAACAATCAGGAATGTGCATTTATTATTAGAAAACCCACTAAAAAATATTATTGCGGAAACAACGTACTAAAGAAATGAACATAAAATCCATTGTCGGCTCAAGACAAAGTATTAGTGTGCGTGATTTGTTTGTGTGAAGAAAACCACTCTGGACTAGCCATGTGTGATTTGTTTAGTTAGGTATGAAAATGTAATGTGTCCGAAGCTTCATTTATCTGAATTGCATAGAAAAAAATAATAATAATTTGGATACGTGACTGATTTTTGGCCAGTCAGGTGTTTGAACAAGTGACTGTTTTTTTTTTTACATTTTGTTCTGAAATAAAACCTGAATGAAGCCAAAGTTGATCTGAAAAGAAACACATTTTTTGTTGGTGCACATATCTACCCTGGACCAGGAAGTGATAAAACTATTAAAAATGCATTTCTGTAAGTGTGAATTATTTGCTGAGTGGCACTTTATTATTATTGCAGAGCATGAGAGTGGTCATTACTAAAAGGGGATTTCTCTAAATTTGCATTCACACTGCAATACGCGCTGCTGGAGCTTGTATTGCAGTGCAATCTCTGGACAGATTCAGACAGCTTGTTTCAGTTCATTCTTGCATAGGCGGATTTAGCAGATTCTTGCATAGGCGGCCAGCTACTCCCCACACACAGCTTTCAGTGTAATACGCCGCGTACTACGCTGAACGCTGCTCTGGGAGCATCTAGGTGTGAACCAGCCCCATTCAAAAGAATGAAGTTTGGTAGGTTCCAGCGTTTTATGGAGCTACCTGGCACGCTACAAAATTCCATGGTGTGAACCCACACTAAGAGAGTAATAAAAGCACCCACTACTATACTGAACTCTAATATATGTAGGGCTATAACAGCTAGAGGTAGCTGGGACCATTTTGATTTATTTATTGTCTGAGCCAAAAGACAGTAAGCCCACACATAAGGAATTGTTCATATAAACTATTTATAGATTTTTTATTTTAAACCATGGACCATGAAACAGCTGACATTGCTAATATTACAAAGCAAGCCTATGATCTAAACCATGTTTTATTTTTTCACCCTTTTTTTTATTAAATCATAGCTCACTGCAGACTGAATGGGTAATTTTATTGAAGTGTAGGTTTAATATAACAGATTAAACCCTCAATTTTGCTTTACTGAATAAACTTGTTGAAGTATTTGGTCTTGTTTACACCTAGGTGTTTGAATGTGGACAAAACATGAAATCCAATGCATGCCAATGGTACTCGCTTACATTTGACTATTCAAATGCACGCACAAAACGCATAGTTCAGGTTCCCTAATCTTTCTAGGTAATATACAAAAAATTGATGCCCCAAAAGTACTCACCAACCTCCAAAAGCAACCAATAAAACCACATCCAGGCCGTAAGTATGATGTTAGAAAAACTATTGGAGCTTAGAACTTGGGAGAGAGGGTATAGGGCTAAAGGCATTCCAGGACAAAAACAGGCAGGTTCCAGACACCAGGCAGAGGATTCTTAGGATGGATGGAAGTAGCACTAAGCATGATAGATTTCAGCTGCTGATAGAAATTGGGTGCTAAGGGAAATGCCAGCTAGACTTCTCTCTGGGGTTCACTTCTTTCACATACCTCCAGCAGATGATGTTCTCTCTGGCTTCCCACTCAAAATAGGTCCTGAACCTGAATCCTGACCACCCGCAGACTGGCCTGGTCAGACAATCACTCTGCAGCACCATTCATCCATGCAGGAGGCTGGGGAAGGAGCACATGGCAATTCCCTGGACATATATGTACTTACCCAGCATGCACCACAGGCCATGAAACTCCCAGTGATTGGCTAGATAGACATAGACACTCCCCCCCAATATTTTCCCATTGAATGTTCCACTAAAACCCCACAGCAGGCAAGTACACACAACAGCAGGAAGGCCAAGTGACACAGACTATCAATACAGCTAGATATGCTACAGTCCAGCACCACTACATTTAGGTAGCTACTCTGCATATGGCAAGGAGGATACACATGCAATTTGGGAAAAGGTACCTGAACTTTTTTGGTGCAAATGAGCATATATTAGGGATCACCCTGCAGCCAAAAAAGGTGCTTTGGTGTTTTTGGCTGCAGGATGATCCCTATTGCATGTGCTTTTGCTCCTATACTTGCAACTTTCATCACTTGGAGATCCCCTGTGCTTGGTGTGCATTGGTGGGTGGACTGTCCCCTATGGTCCTGGAACAGGCCGTTCCTGTCCCCCTTTCAGCTGAGATTTTTAATTCAAATACTGTGCTGAGTATACGGTCATTACACATAATCTGACTACAATTTGCATAACACTTTTTGAATTGCTGTAACTCCTCCTGAGGAAGCCTATCCGGTGAAACGCATTGAGTACATGCCTACAAAAGCATAACACTTGTGTCAACCTGCCTTTTACACCTTTTGGACTCCATTTAGGGTCCCCCTTGTGTGGGATACATCTTTATTCAGCACGTGTAATGTACTGACCCAACCAGATACTTTTGCTGGTGTTTTCAATTGTTCTTTTTAGTTCGTAATAAAAAATTATAGTATTTTATTAATGATGTTCATATACTGTTTTATCTTCATTCACCCATGGCTGATACACAATGGAAGCCCCTTACCTTTGTCTGTGCTGCTTTCATGGATGTAACCATTGTGACATCTTGCGATGGAGGAAAACACTGAATTAGCAGACATGTATCTGTTTGCATCACATTACCCCTGATCCAGCACAATCAGGTCCGCTGAAATGGATTTATGTTTTTCTGGACCTGGCTGGATAACCAGATGTAAATGGATGCCTGTCCATTTAAATCTGGCTGCCCATAAACTAGCATTGGGCTTCCGATCAGATCCGCCTGAAAAACTGACAGATGGACCTGATTAGAATTCCATGTGCAAGGGGCCTAAGGTACATGAAGCATTTCACAGTAGCCTTCTGTGAAACAATAAAATGTAGCATTAAGGCTTATGTATAGTACAAAGTTGTAACATTCAAAGATATATGACCATGAAAATATAACCACATGAGGGCAGCATATATCTAACTTGAACCGTGGCTAGACCATATCTTTCAAAAAGTACAGCTGAAAAAATAGTTCAAATATATATAAATATTATGAGAAAATTAATATTATTAGAAAATTATTCAAAGGTTAAGCACTCATTTACATCCAGGTATGAAAATAACAGCAGTTATACTTACCTGACTCTCAGAGCCCTGTGACTGCTAGACCATCCCTGCAACCTCACTCCCCCTCCACTCCAGCGTTCCCAAAGATGCAAATTTTGGGGCGCAATGCATGGCCATAATTTGTGCTCCATTCAAGTCAATGGGGCACAAATTGGCCTTTTTAACACCAGCGGAAAAATTTGCGGCGATTCGTTGTCCTTCGCATTGGCTGGTCCTGCAGCAGTTTTGTAAAGAGAAGCACAAATTTTGCTGTGATTCGCTCAGAAACAAGGTAAAAACTGTGTCTCTCTAGTGAAGGCATCCAAATTTGCGCAAATGTTTGCGCAAATTGAATTTGTGCAAAAATCGCGAATTTGGATTCACGGGAGTGGGAATGGGCCCTTAGGAACACTCAATTGCTGGAGTGGAGAGAGGGAAACAGGTTGCAGGGAATGTTCTAGCAGCCAGAGGGCTCTGAGGTTCAGGTAAATATACCGTAACTTTTATTTTCAGCCCTAGAGAAAAAACGAGCACTTAACTTGCAGTGTGAGAGTAGTCCCATTGCAAATATTAATAATAATTCTGCCTGTAGTTCTTCTTTAGTATATTTTTTACAGAAAATCTTTATGAAAAGAACCATACTGCCATTGCTGAATTCTCCTTCTGCAAATGACAGTTTCTTAGCTGTTATGTGACCCACTAGCTTCAGTAATTTGTTTAATAAACTTAGAACAAATAAGGAGCAAATAAACAACAACCTAGGAACAAATAAGCAGATAATGTGTTCTGTCATTCCTGTTCTGGAAATTTGTTTCAGGTTGAGTGGCTCCCTAAAGTGCGGTTTCTGCTTGAGTCTATTATGTGTGCATTTAGGGTGTCAACCTCTTTAAGACAAACCTATAAGACCTCCAAGGAAGCTGTGACCATGTTCTAGCATTTGCTCTGTGTGTTTGGTATATGCTGGAGCTGCAGTGTCCAACTTTTGTAAGGGTTCCCCCATCCCCGCAAGGGGAACAAAAAATACTGGATAGAGGCAGTTCAGTAGTATTCTTTTTTGAAATCCATGTGTCTGCATTTTCTATGTATGTGTGTGGTTAACATCCCAGACAATTTGCAACCTGCCTTGTTTTTACACTTTGCAGAGATGCTGCAGACTGGAAGGAGTGATACTGTCTTAACTCCTCTACTTGCCAAGTGGTCCACCATCTTATAAGACCAGGGCAATGGACCATGAGGGTTGTGAGAAAACACCTTCTGGTAGCCAAATCCTGCACTGCTGTGTCTCATTGGCATTAAGGGGGGGTAATATGTCTGGAAATCTGGGGACAGACCTATGTGGGGGGCCTGCAGGACAAGGATCTTCTCCTGTCCCACATGTGGTACGGCAATGCAAGAGACTGGT
The DNA here is from genome assembly GCA_022657655.1 of Phrynoglossus myanhessei. Taxonomy (NCBI): domain Eukaryota; kingdom Metazoa; phylum Chordata; class Amphibia; order Anura; family Dicroglossidae; genus Phrynoglossus; species Phrynoglossus myanhessei. Next base: position 3,069 of record JAEOBE010425753.1, on the reverse strand, counting down.
ATGGTGCCATTTTGCAATACCTACAAACCATTGTCTGTAATTTCACTCCCGTCCTTGGGTTTTCATCCCTCATCACCAGGTTTCCTAGTGTCATCCACATGACTAGGTTTCCTGGTGGTCATGTTGGAGGGCTTAGTTTCCCAGTCAATGGGTAAAAAATGCCCACCTCCTCTTCCCTTAGTGCCTTTAGAGGAGCCATCTTGGGCAGTGGGAGAGGCCTAAGCAACAAATGAGGGGTCAGATTCAAGGTTCACTTCATCTGAGAGTAATGATGATCCGTCTGCCTCAACCATGCGCCAAGTGATTTTAGCAATGATTAAAAAAGTAAGAGATGTGCTAAAAATCAAGTATTCCCCTGCCATGGTGTCCAACACACCAGTAGCTTTTGGGTCTCATAAGCCTAAATGTTTTTACATACTTCTGTTTTGGTGACTTTGTTCAGGTGTAGAAGAGATGTTCCTGGCCATTAAGTTTACCACAGCACTTTCATTGCACTAGCCCCTTGAGGAGAAGCTCATTAAAAAGTGGACATGTCCTCCTGTCTCCTGTTTAAACAAAGCTACAGTTCTTCTTTCATCCTGCTGTAGAATTGGCACTGGTGACAAAACCCAGACAGAGTGGGCAAAGCTCTTGTAGGTTTTAGAGTAGGAAGAAGTTCCACAGTCTTATGTGGACTTTGTGGAACAGCCGATGCAGATTTTTTTTTTAATTCTTTATTTATTTAAATATTTTTGTCAATCAAATACAAAAGGTACAAAAGAACGAAGGTATTACAAAGCCTGATAGGCACATTGAAAAATTTGTAAAATCAGTGGCACAGAGGAAGGCCAAAACATCAGCATCACATAGTTGATCTAAGAGGCACTAAACATCACACTAGAAACCAGGGGAATAAGAAAGATTGGTAACACTCATCTTTGTATAGGAAAGAATAGAGGAAAATAGAGGTAGGGAACACAGTGTAGTTGTATCCACTCAGGAGCATGAGACAAATTTCCCATAAAACAATTATAAGGTTCCAAAAGTGTGCAAACAATACAGCAAATTTAACCTGACAGAACAATTTACTGAAGATGTGCATAGGCATCAGATTGCAGGAAGTCCTTCCAGGGCGACCAAGTAGACAAATATAAGGGTCTAGTGCCATCCTGACACACGTACCAATCTTCCATGTGATCCATGGCACATATTTTTTCAACCCACATGCTGAGGCTAGGTGCTTCCCTCGACCTCCAATGTTGTGCTATACAGCACCTGTGCTATACAGTTCAGTAGATGCGGCAATAAGGATGTTCTATATTGTTTCTTCGGAATGACAATATGATGTAGCAAAAAGGAGGCAGGTTCTTTCGGAACCTCCTATGCGGACAGTTGTCAAACCACCTTCCACATAACCGCCCAGAAATGCTACAGCACAGGACATGATCAGAATATATGTAGGAGATCCCCCGGATGACGCTCACAGTGCCAACATTTATCAGAAGGGGTTGGGGATATTTTGTGAAGAACCCTGGCTGTTTTATACCATTTTGTGAGTATTTTATAATTGGATTCCTGTGCACCCACGTGGATGAAAGTGTGGAAGGCAAAATAGAGAATCCTCTTCACTTGCTCATGATAAAAGGTTATAGCAAGGTCTTTCTCCCATTGCTATAACGTTTTCTCATGAACATGTGGAGATGATCGTAGAACCTTATCGAAGACCATTGTGGGTCAGATAGTAAGTGCTGCTTGTTGATCCAGGTACCTGAATCTAGAAACTGATAAGCTCTGAAAACTCCCTTCTCTGCCATCTGCACAAATCCAGGGTCACGGTGTGTGATTGGCCGGTCCTTTGTCTCATGTTAGTGGCATTGCTCAGGTGTCTGATGCCGATATAGTCACACCAATGACTGAGTGGATCTGATAGAGTGTTAACATCAGGAGACACGCCAGTCAGGCAAAAAAAAGGCTCCCCTCTGCTCCTCATCCTCAGTAGAGGGGGCCGGCCTGGGAGCGGGGGGGGGGGGAATGCCGACCCAATGTCATGCTGGCGCATTACACAGTCCCTGAGTGATGCATAAAAAGAAACCAAATAATCATCGCTTTAGGCAGATAAATGACATAACTACTCACGAATCGATTTGTCCGAGATACAATGTAATAAATGAATTACTGGACAACATAGCAAATGTATACAATATTGCCATAATAAGACGAAGCATGTGGATTCTGTTTGCAACACACTGAAAGATTTGAGAAAAGTATGCAGGAGGAAGTGAATTATGTGGGAGGGTAGTGTCAAAAATAATAGCAAAAACGTGGTATACATGTTAGTGATAAAATTGTTTGAAGAGGATGAGGAGCAGAGGGGAGCCTTTGTTTTGCCTGACTGGCGTGTCTCCTGATGTTAACACTCTATTGGATACACTCGGTCATTGGCTTGTCCCCCCCCGCAGGGCTCATTCTTCAGCACCCCTCTGCTTGGAAACTTCATATTGTGTACCTAGCCTAGTGTAGGTGGAGGAGCATATGATGGGGATCGTTTCTGCACCTCCAGGTAGACGCTTCCCTCAGCATGCCAAAAACCTCCTGAAGAAGCGTAACCGTGAAACATGTAGAGGATGGGATCCCACAGTGACCTATACATATTTACTGATATATATATATAATTATTGGAGCTACTCATTTTATTATGATATTGATACTGTTGTATTGTTTTCATGTGGGACCCAAGATGGCTGCTTTGCCAGTGCAATTGCTGAAATTATAATTGATATTAAGTGTTTTATGATGTTTGCCAATAAAACTCTTTTATAATATGGATTTAGGACCCATTTGGCACCTTGAAAGCCCCACTTACTTTTTTCTCTACAAAGTTCTACACCTGGAATAGCCAGTCCCCCACAAGACTTAGGTAACTGTAAAGTATTAAAGACCACCCAAGGTTTTTTGTTTGCCCATGTAAATTGGGAAAACAATCTATTGATCAAATTCAATAAGGACATGGGTATTGCTATTGGTAGGGTCTTGTTGTGCATTTTCATATGTATAAAATGATGATAATTAATAAACAGTGCCTCCAATCAA
>JAEOBE010424629.1:0-13956 GCA_022657655.1 Phrynoglossus myanhessei | reverse complement strand
GTGTGCATGTGTATATATATATATACAGTCATTATGTAATATTGTTATATGTAATAGAAGCAAATTAAAGAAGCAATAAATAACGTTGTTTGACAGTGGTAAAATTATACCACTTGCCTTCTTTTATGGCTGTACTGGATCTTTTGCCATAGACAGTTTTTTCTTTACTCCCCCAAGCCTTCCATTAAGGTATCATATTAGGGAAGAATGCTTTGGAAAATAAATGACCTTACTGCTGTAGGCTGTTATAAAACAAGTATTCTGGAGATATAAATAGTTCTTGTCAGTTATTCGGAGACAGAAAGATTTTAAGGCAGACTAAAATATTTGAAAATAGATAAAATGGTCAGAGTTTTTAAAATAATGTTAGCTATCTTTTGTTATTAGACATAGCCTCTAAAATAAAAAATATTTGTAGTAAAGGGAAAGTCTTGTTCAGGTTCCCAATATGCATTTAGGTAGTATTATTAGAGCATGCAAAATAATAATGAAATAAATACTTTAAAAAGGAAAAAAAACGCATTTTACTAACTGCCCTGAAGCAGTGGGAGTGTGATGATACATCTAATAGGCTTGTGTTGAAGGCTGCGAGTAACTGACCAAATCTTAACCACTTAACCGACTGCCGTCGATGTACGTTAGCTGAGTCTGCAGGTGGGGGGTGCGCACACCTGCCGTGTCCACAGTGATTGGGTTCGGTAAAGGTCTGATCGGGTCCCGGCCAATGATTTATGGCCAGGACCTGATGATCGGTCCAGGCCAATAACAGACTTCCTTTGCCTGTATAATGTAAACACAGGCAGAGGAAGTGATGTCATCCCCCCTGCTGGAGCCATTCTCGGTGAACGACTCCAGCAGGGGAGAAGACATCCACTGTATGTAGTACACTAAGTACTACACTGACATATAAGTACACTATTAACCCCTGATCACCCCTCTAGTTAACCCTCTCCCTCCCTATAAATGTCACCAAGTATAGTGTTCAGATTCTTTTATTAATCGTATTGGTATCACTTTTGATGCAAAGCAGCGTTAGTGGTAGGTTCAGGGTACCCACCACATATCCCCCAATAAAGGTTTAACTCCTGATCGCCCCCCAGTTACCCTTTCCACTCCCTGTCACAGTGTTACTAGTATGACTGGCAAACATTGCTGGAGGATGTAGCGGGCTCGAAGGAGCAGGTAAGGCAGAGAAACTGTGATCCCGTACGTGGCACAGGATTACCGTTCCTAGCATGGAGATTTAACCCCGAGCCATATTTTAGCATCAGCATCAATTCTATATAGCGTCAGGGTACCCGTTACATATTCCCTAATAGTGGTTTAACCCCCTGATCACCCCCAGTTAACCCTTTCACTCCAACATCTGTCGGCTTTCAGGATCGATACCCTCTGCATCCTGAAGGTGCTACCGCAGTGTGGGGTCCCTCAGAGGAGAGGGTGGACCTCCAATACTGCGGCAGCAAGATTTAACAAAAAAAAACCCTTAAAAGCAGACTTAGTGGGGGGCAGGGGTGGTGGGGCGGGGCTGAAGGCATAGATCTGCCTAGTGCTGCACCCCGCCCCCATTCGGCCGCAAATGTCCTTTTGGCAAAAAGCAGAGTGTTATTTTCAGCTGGTTCAATGCGGTTGGTCAAATATCCGTGCATCACTAATCATTACTCATACATTGATGTAAATGAATGTGTACTAATCACTGGAATTTGTATTCAAATTGTGGGACATTTGTTATTAATGCCATAAATCAAACATTTCACACATTTTGAATAAAATAAATATATCAATAATCACTAGTCATACATTGACATTAGTAAAATATTTCTCACACTTTTAATAAAAATATTAGCAATCAATGATGATCAATATTGACATCAATTAAACATTTTCCACACATTGAACAAAACATATCTGATCTCAATGAAACATTTCCCACACTTTAAATAAAGATTTCTCTTCCATTCATTGCAAGACACAGCCACTGTATGTATATATTCATTATACAGTAGGGTATGTCTCTACCTGCAGGAGAAGTACGCTAGGCACAACCAGACTTTCAAACTACAGCCCAGGGGCGGCCCTTGCTGGTGGCCAAACCTCCTGCCTACTAACCAAACCTCAGTTTTTTTTTTGCCTAGCATCAGGAGGCCATCAGAATTTTTATTCAGAATTCTACTGTCACTTTTTTTTTGTTCTACTTTTTTTCCTTCAAAGTTAATCTTCAAGCAATTGCCGGCGAGGTGACTTGCTGGATATCCTAGAATCTTGTACTCATTCTCAGTCTGGCCTACGAGCGCCTGCAGTTCCACTCTGATTCGGCTGCGACGGCTTCATTGCGGAGCGGCCTACGGCTTAGTAGTGGTGCATATGACCGGAGATTTCAGCTTCCCACCCATGGTACCCCATGCAGGTGATCGACACCCGGGTTCCAGTCAAGGAGTACACACTTAGGAGTACTTACACTGCAAGAGTGCGGGTCTCGGAAGAGGGATGGATGGCTACCGTGACCTCCTGAATCATTTTTTTTTTTTGTCGGCGGTTGAGTGCAATGAATACCCAGATTGGTAAGTACTGTGAATCCTTTGGCCCTTCTCCTGCAGGTGGACCCCTGCACCCGTTATGAGATAGGTGGGATGCAGGTACCTTTGTTGCCCGTTTCTCTGGGGTTCCTGGCCTGTTGCACCTCACGGTGTGTAGGCAGAATCCCTTGCATCAGTTGATACCGGTGGCTCCTTGCGGCAAAGGCCACTCTTGAGGTCTTACGTCATCCCCCGTTCCCCGATGTGCACTGGCCTGGTGGGGGTCAATGTCGGTATCTGCGCGGCAGCATTTGTGTGATTTTACAGTGTCTGTTTATCATCATCTGCCTCTCAAAGAAGGTTAACAGCCTGGTGGTAAATAGAGATGAGCGTTCGAGTCCGAACCGTTTCGGCGCCCCAACCTCCACCAGCTGTCTGTCCGTGCGAACCCAAATTTAGACTGCGCTCAATCGGAAGTAACGGTGATTGGCTGAAGCAGTGTACCTGACACTGTCTTAACGACAGGGTGCTAGTCATCCTTTGCTTACTTCCCCGGGTGGTTCCGATGGTGCGAGCAAGTTCCATCTTGCAGCAGCTTCCTCTGCGTTGTCTGACTCCTTCTCGGGGTGTCTCCGAAAGTGACTTTGAGTCTGGGGGCTTGCGCTCTATCAGGAGTGGGAGTTAGTTTCCTTTCTGCTTACTGCAGTTAGGAAAGCCTTGTGGCTGGAGAACTTCACGTCTCCCTCTGGGCTATCCTGCCTGGTTTTGGTACTCTTGCGTTGGGCGGTTAACTAAGGTCCTTCCCTGTGTTAGTTTTATGGACTGCTTCCCTTATTAAGGTGGAAGCTTCCTTCTGAGTCCCTTTCAGTTACCAAGTGGGATCAGACTGGTACCCTTGAGTAGACCTTGTTCAGATGGGTTGTCTCCTCCTGCGGTGGTGGACCCACTGTCCCCTTAATGGAGGGTTCACCCTCCTGTAGTCCTGGCTACAGCCTTTGTATCTCCGTTCTTTACTGAGTGGATGGTGTTGTTAAAGACTCTTGCACACTACTCAGATGCGACAGAATATGTGGCTTTGTTGGATCACATGATCTATGTTCTGTAGTGTATTGTATGTAGCTTTGGATCTGGCTATTGGTGTTTCACAGATTGACCACACACTTCTGAGAAGGCCTGAACTAATCTATCTTACGTGGGACCATTTGTCAGAGGCCTCCTTGGATGAGATTGAGACTCTCTCTGGAGGGGTGTGTACTCTCTCCCTCAGTTTTGGAAGTATAGTGGTCAAAAGCCGGGGCCGTGGTTGTGGCTCATATGCGTTCTGGTTCCTCCTTCTGTTCCTCCAACAGGTGGTCTGTCCTCAAGGCCTCAGTCTTTGTTGGATGCCAGGCATCCACGGCATTTCGAGCCCTGTGAGTGCCCTGAGGAGCCTTGCTTCACTTGAAGGATGGATCCTTTCTCTGGTCACAGGGTGGAAGATTGTCTGTTTTGGCAGCATGTCTCATGTGGCAGTTCTAGACCCACATACTGATATCTTCGGATGCCAGAATTTCTGTTCCTTTTCTGAACAGCTTCCCCTCCAATCTGTTGTTTTCCCACAGCATCTGTTCAACATCAGTGAGGCTGTGTGAGGTCTTCTTTTTTTCTGGGCAGGTTTTGCCCCTGTACTGACTTAAGAAAGGTTCTAGGCGGTTTGTTGAACCCAATCGAGATCCCTAAGATGGAAGTATTTTGTCTTCTCTTGGATCTCAAGCTGCAGAATGTAGAGTACAAGTTCTGCTGGAATCCATCCATTCGGGTGTGGCCTCCCTGTATAGGGGTTATGTTCTTGCTTCGATTAGCCTCGATGGCGTGCCTCCTTGTGCCCTTTTTTCCAGGGCCATTAGTGTTGGTATTGCAAGAGGTTCTGTTTCTGGACATTTCTCTGATGTGGACCGGTCTGGATAGAGTTTTTGGTTCCTTTGGATATCGTGGTGCAGACTATGGCAGAGGTGTATCCTCTCACAGTGGGACAAGTTCCCTGGGTCTCTCGACAGGGAGATTTGGATAGGTGGCTGATGAGGATCTCTCTTCTGTGGTGGAGCAGGTTGATTCAGGGTGTCTGGTTGGCAGAAAAGGTCTGCTTGCTGATACATATGTTGGACTTTCTTGCGCTTGGATTGTCTCCCTTCTGGATGGAACATCTTGGGTCTCCCGGCCTGGGTGACCGTGCAATGGCGTTGGCGTCTGTGTACCGTCACAGGGGCACATGCAGTGCCGCGGAGGCACTAGAGGTGTCGGGACTTCTGTCCTGGGAGGAAGCCGATGTTCCCGTTCTGTTTGCAGTTTGTATCCGGGGGTGCACAACTGGCAGGCCAATTCCTCAGTCTCCACTCTGTTCTCAGGTGGATGGTCATCATGTCCGGAGGTGTTTTTTTCTTGTGGGAGAAATCTGGATGTGTGCTGGCATCCTGTTTCAACCGCAAGGTGGGCAGATTGTAGCCAGGTCCAAGGTTCCCACAGCAGATGCAATGGTTGTTATGGTGGCTCCCTGTAGCCTTTTAAGTCTTCCCCTGGTCCAGCTTCTATTCTTTGCAGGGGGGAAGCTGAGGGCATGTTGTGCTCTTAATAGATCCAGACTGGGCTCGAAGGCCCTGGTATGAGAATATCGTCCACCTGGTCACCGATATTCATGGCCCCTTCCTCTTGACTGTATCTGTTGTTTCAGGTTCCCGTCTTCTACCCGATTATACGGTCATTGGTTTTGCCGCCTTGGCTGTTGGTAGCCAGGGTCTGAGGGTAGGTGGCTGTCTGTATCGGTGGTTCCTACTATGCCTAAGACACGCGAGTACATTTCTCATAAGACTTGGCTTCGTCATGCAAGTCTTTTTTTTGGGTGGCATGAGACCGCTTGGGTGTAATCATGCGTGTTTTCAATCTTTGGATCCCGTCCTTCCTTTGCCAGGGAGTGGATTGGGCTCTGACCTTGAGTGCTATCAAGGGGAAGATATTGTCCGTGATCTTTCTGTTTCAGAGGCCCTTGGCCTCCAATGTCTTTGATCCACACCTTGTTCAGGGGGTTGCTCTTGCATTTCCGTTACCTCCTTGGGATTTTAATCTGGTGTTATTGTTCTCTAGGTTTCTTCCTTGAAAAAATCAGGGATTTTCCCCTTTTTGCTATCTCAGATGTTGGCCTGTTGATGGCTATTACCTCTGTCTGTCGTGGATCAGAGTTGTCGGCCTTGTCCTGTAACTCTTTCTTTCTGGTGTTACATAGAGATTAGGTGGTTCTTTGGCCTGGATCTTCTTTTTGCTGAAGTTGGTGTCAGTGTCTCATAGATGAGGATATTGTTGTCATTATTAGACTGATTTTATATAGCGCCAGTTTGCGCAGCGCTTTAAAAATTTGGGAGGTCAGTACATGTACGATACAATATACTACCATAGGATTAGAGGACCTTGCTCGCGAGAGCTTAAAATCCATAGGGAGGGGAAAGTAATACAGAAGGTAGTAATTGTATGGGTTGAGATGAATATGGAATGCATTACAGTTTGAGGAGTTAGAATAGGCTTCCCTATTTCTCTGGAGAAATCCTGGAGGCAAACACGGGAAAAGGTGATGAGGGAGTTAGACAGTAGGTGGTCATTGTTTTTCCTTCTCTTTGTCTTGAGATGGTTCCTTGAACGGAATTGGCGTTTTGTTTGGAAGTGGTTTGGGCTATCCGCATTTATGGATGTTGCAACTTCCCTTCAGCAGTTGGATGTCTGGTTTGTAGTACCTGTGGGGCCTTGTGTTTGGGGGCTTCTTCAGCTAGTGTACCTGACCGGTTCCATGATACTGTCATGTTGGCTTCTATGGTTAAGGGTAAGAGCCTCTTTTTCTGGTACGGCTCATTCGACCTGTGTAGTTGGGGCTGCCTGGGCATTTCGTCACAGTGCCTCGATGTCTTCGTTTTGTGAGGTGGCTGCCTGGGTCGTCTGTCCATACATTGCCATGTTTTCTACGATGGATGTCTTGGCCTCTGCGCATGTCAGTTTTGATTGCAGGGTCTTTCAGGCTGTGTCAATGTTCTTGAGGGAATTTTTGCTTGTCCTGTTCCCACACCTCATGTTTACTTCTTGGTAGCATGGTAAATGGGACATTTGTTATTAATGCCAATGTATGCATATTGATCGCAAAAAATAGCATTTTTGTACTCGCTGTAAAATGCTTTTCTCTGAGTTCATTGCAGGACACAGCACCCGCTCTCTCCTGGGTTGTGGTTCCTGCTTGCTGCATACTGAGGTCTGGTTAGTAGGCAGGAGGTTTGGCCACCAGCACGGGTCACCCCTGGGCTGTACTTTAAAAGTTTTGTTGTGCCTAACATCCTTCTCCTTTAGGTGGCGCCATACCCTGCTGTATAATGAATATATGTACAGTGGCTGTGTCCTGCAATGAACTCAGAGAAAAGGATTTTGCAGTGAGTACAAAAATTCTATTTTTCGTGATCAATATGCATACATTGGCATTAATAAAAAATGTCCCACAATTTCATTACAAATATCAGTGATTAGTATTGATACATTTACATCAATTAAATATTTACCACACTTTAAACAAAGAATGCATTGATATATCCTAGGTGTAATTTCATTACAAATGAACAAAGTACAAATTAAAAAAAGATGAAATAAAAAAAAGTTTGCGAATCTCATTAAAGGATTCCAAAAGGTTTAACAAATTAATGTGCAATTTAATAAAATGACGTAGTCCAGTTCAAAATCCAGAAAAGTGCAATGATCAAAAGTGCCCTGGTGCAACTGCTTCCAAAAAGTGTTCTGTGCTCCACATCGCACTCTCCATATAAAGATGAACCATTAATGGATAACAGTCTTATTGCGCTTATTTATACTCAGTGTGAAAACATGAGTATGAAAGAAGCTCTATAAGACTATTATATGTTAATGGGCCAACTTTATCTGGTGAGTGGGATGTGGAGCACAGGACATGTTTTGCAAGAGGTAGATACATTTGCACGGAGGCATTTTATAACACTTTTTTGGAATGTGAACTGTTTATTATGTTGTACATTAATTTGTTGAACTTTTGGACTGAAATATACACTTTTAAGTTATTGTTATTGTTTCTTGTAGTTATTGTATCTTTTTTGTATATATACTTATGCAGTTACACCTGCGATATATTGCTACATTCATTGTTTAAAGTGTGGGAAATGTTTCACTATTCTCAATATATGAGTAGTGATCACTGATATATTTATTCAAAATGTGGAAATGTTTCATTGATGTCAAATGTATGATCATTGATCACTGCTCTCTTTTGGATTAGTATTTATGCTAGTTTATGAAGCATCAATGTCAAGAAAGTTTGAGATTTTTATTTATTTGTGTAGTGCACTATATTCACTTTTGATATACACCTTAGAATTAAATACTGAGGGCCCATTTACACCATAATTTGTGGGTGCAGAGGGTTCAGCTAAAGTACTTGCAGCCCGATTGCTTTGCACCCGCTGATCTGACCAGTGGTCAGGGAGATGGTGTGGTGTAAATGACACTGCTGATACGCTTCCCACCCTCCCTCCATCTCTGCACTAGAACCGCTGTGGAATTGCTGTGTACTACAGAGAACAGTGTTTCCCAGCAATTCTAAAACATACAGCATGATGTTCACTGGAATTCTGATCTTCTGTAGTGCACAGCAATTCTAGTGTGGGAGATGGTAGGATGGCGGGAGCAATGTCAGCAATGCCATTCAAATGAATGGCAAGCCATATCCCTTCCCACCCCCTGGCCAAATCAGTAGGTGCAGAGCGCTTTGGCTGTGAGCACTGCAGCTGAACAATCTGCAATTGCAAGATATGGTGTGAAGACAGGCTTAGAAAGTAAAAATCATTCATTTGCAAAGAAAAGTTTTAAAAAAATCTTTTAAAATAAATACAAAAAAATGCTGGTTTTTGCAGGGGTTGACTGTGCACTCTCAGGATGACTCACTCTGAGACACTTACACAGAGCTTCTGTGAGTCACCTGAGAGGTCCTCCAGACATGGTGCTGCCTATGAATGCAGGTAGTCTGTCTTCATCAGACACAGAAAGAAAGAGAGAACATGCAAACGCTATTAATGTCCTGGCTGGGAGTGACGTGGACCCCAATGCTGCAAGGTAGAAGTGCTAACCACTAAGCAACATTCATAAAGTATATTTCTTGTAGTGTGTCTCTGTTAGAGAATTAAAATTATAATGTTTTCTGAAGAATTGGTTCAATGAAATTGCAAAAATGGGTGGCAGCCCCAGGCAGAAGTTAATTGTTACATTGCCTGCGTCATGTTGATAGCATATATCACTGCAAAACACCGAGAGGGAACCAATTAGTGAAGAGATTTATGTAGAAAAAAAAGCTCTCTAGTAGATTGTTAAATAGTGTGATGTGACAAATTTGAAGTTGGGAAAGGATAAGATAGGATATGTATTACTGTAAAAAAAAAAAAAAAGATGGTGAAAAATCTGTTCAGCATCTACCCACTGCAATATCAGCTTCATGAATCTTGTATAAAGTGCAAGAAACAATAATCACAGTACAATATAATTTATTAAGCTATCAACCGCACATGGAAAAAGTTTCTTGCTAATGTGAGTGAAAAACATTTTTAACCTGCCTTAGGGGAAAGTAGCAAACAAAGAATACCCAGGGTATGTACAATTACCTCTGATCTAAGAGGCTCACTTAAAATGATGACTCAACTATCTATCAAATTGGGAGTTGGAGAAACAAAAATCCATTCCGCTGTTTTAACTACTTGTCCTAGATTCCTTCTATCTGCCACAGACAATACAAAAATAGGTTAATATAGTTAAAACTGTACTATGGTAAAAATTCTCTTATATTATTTAACTATTTCACCTCAAAGTCCTCAAAATAATAATTAATACTCTGTTCTCAGCATTCTTAACGGAAATTGGAATATTCAGTTTCCATGTAAAGTATTTTTAGTTTAGTTTATGAACCTCCAAAAACCTGAAACTAGCAAAATGCTCCACCCCCCTCCCCATTTATCCATTCACAATATTTTATTTTCCTATTACTCCTGAAATTATCACTTTGGTTTTCTTAGTATTAGTTTGGATCAGTTTTAAAAGTCTAATTAAAATGGAGCATAACAGGCAGGTGAGTCTTTCAAAACATTTGTTTAGTTTCATTTCTGAACAATCTGGATTGTCATTTCTTTCAAGTTTTGGGACAGAAAGTCTATTTGATTTATCATTCAGATTCGGATCTTTCTGGCTATTCATTGAACTTTCAGATTGGGGTTCTTCATTAATACAAATTAACGTTCACGGCGAAAATACCCAATATTGGGTGGTGTATGTGTACTGTTTTTTACTTGTAAACGTTTCCTTTTTTTTTTTTACTTTTTAAAATGTTCAAAAGTCCACTGGATTCCACAAGTTCATTTGAAGAAGCCCCAACAGGCAAAGAAATCTGATTGGCCAGAAAACAATCATGAGTCTGATTCAGCTTTGTTTTGAATAAAATCCGTATGGATCTGCAATTTTGTTAAATGAACATTCTGAGTCATTCTCATTCAGAATTTGCTGAATGTGTGAACCCAGCCTTAAGCACGACTGTGCTTTTCCCATTGCAAACAGGCTTACTTTTAGGTTCCAGCCCCATCAGCAGAATGTAGTCCTCTTTCTTTCTTCCTCCCCTGCTTTTTTTCAGTCTCCATGGCATTGCATTTTTTTCTGTTCGGGTCTGCAAGGTTTTTCTTTTCTTGTTTTGATCAACGTTTTCGAAAAAAACGGCCCCTACCGACGCATTTATGAAAAGTCTTTTCTTTGCTCCATTTTGCAAAGACTCTTTTCATTAAAAAAAAAAAGTTGTGTTTGGCGTTTTTAAAAAAGCCACCACACGCAAACTGCGACAGTGTGAACACTACCATTACCTAACATTGGCAATGGTAGCACAAATTTAGCAATGGTGTCAGCTGTGCTGAAAACGTTACTAAACTTGTCTTGGTGTGAACGGGGCCTGTAAGTTCCAGGCTCCTTGAGTTGGAGCTTAAAGGACTGAAGACTCTTCTCAGTATTCTCATAAGGGAGTAGGCAGCAACAAGCACAAGTGCTCTCACATAATGGTGGAGTGTGACAGCACCAAGCACAAGTGCTTTCACATAATGGAGGAGAGTGAGCAAGTATGTATCTCCATACCTGGAATACCTAGTATCGCTTTTCCCTCCTGACAGGTAAAATGCCACAAGTTAGAGAAGGAGAGGTGACAATGTGCTACTGGGCAGTCTTGTAAATTTGTACTTTTGCCTTGTATTGGTAAAGCACAGATTTGCTTTAAGATAATAAATCTTGTAATGATTCTTTACTTTATTATAATATCTTAATACTGCTCATTGCTGGGATCACTAAAGTTTAGTTGCAAACCTTTATTCCACTTCTATGAACCTTATAGTCATTTCTGAGATTCTGATCCATATTCAAAGTCTTATCTTTTCATGTTTTATTTTATCAATATGGCAGTGTCTCTAGATTTGTCTATTCCTGGGAGAGATTCTTTTGAAAGATGATACAGTCTTTAGATCTATTTTTTTTTCTTTTTGAGAAACTTTAGTACCTGTAGTTGTTCAAAAGCAGATTTTTAAATGAACCTGGGTTAAACAAAGCCACTAGTATTCTTTTTGATTATTTCTTCTGGTACTTATTTGTTTTAGTGTATCAATTTGATGTTTTGAAATGCATTCTGTGACCCTGTTTGGGATAACATAACAACAAGGTCATTGAACACTTTCACATCTTTTATACTATAGTTAGCTGCACATCTTTCTTCATAAACTGTAGAAAAAGAATATAAACTCAGTAACTAATAGTTGTGATGGTGCCATTTCAACATCTCTCTCCTCCTTGTACAGTGCTCAACTAGTCTCAAATTAGTATTTTTTTTTTTGCTTGATCTCAGATTCTTAATTGCTGTCAGTTCACCTCTTTCTACTATATACAATGTACATACACCCATTTGTGCAAATTACTGGTGCCTCTTAAGTCTAATTAATTAATCTATTCCAGAATACAGTGAGAAAGCAAGAGGATAGGTCAGTGTTATAGCACCTAATAAAGCTGTGCAAGCCAAGCTGTGCATATAATTAAATTGTTTTCAGCTAATGAATCCAGCTTGGGCTTTTTGTTTTTCTTTTTTTTTCTTTCATGATAACACAAATTAATTTAAAAATTAACTAATAGATTACCCTAGTACTTTTTGGTTTGGATCCAGCTATTTGGCTTTTGAAGCGTGATTAATAGTTTATAAAATTAAGATAATAATTTCATTTGTGTTTTAAGATTAAGAGACATATTTGTATGTCGTTTTCATTCTTGCAGTAGTATTTTATAGTCCACGTGGTAACTTTCAAATTGCATCTAATTTTTCATGCAGCAAATTAATTTTACTGGAGCTACTTCCATGGCTCTTTGGTTAATTTGATATTACTCTGGGGTTAAATCTGCCGTGGACTTTGGTTTCTCCACTGCTGGATTGGGCCACTCGCCAGCTATAGTGTGGCAGGTGTGAATGGGCGCTGAATTAAATGCTGTTATTAATTTCTACATTTAATAATACATATTTTTTATTAAGTTTAACCACTTTTTTATTTACCCCTAAAGGATTAGGCCTTTTTTTTGCCATTCAGCTCTTTTCTACTTTCTACAACACTGCACCCATCGAAATTTACGTCATTTTTTCCCACAAATAGAGCTTTCTTTTGGTGGTATTGCAGCATTGCTGGGTTTTTTATTTTTTGCAATATAATCGGAAAAAAACAAGCAAAAAATTTAAAAACAAACCTAACAATATTTTGACTTTGTTATAACAAAAAAATCAATAAAATCAAAGCTCGTCATAAATTTTGGCCAAAATTTATTCTCTTGCATGTCTTTGGTAAAAAAAATTCCAATAAGTGTAAATTAATTGGATTATGAGAAAGTTATTGTGTCTTCAAACTGCGATGTATATACTGGAATTATGTAGTTTGTAAGCTTTCCTGACTGTTTATCACAATTCTCGAGGCGCTAAAATTCCAGCACAGTACAGACACCCCCCAAATGACCCCTTTTTGTAATGTAAACACCCCAAGGTATATAATGAGAGGCATATTAAGTCCATGGAAGAATAAATTTTTTGCACCAAGCTTTTGGAAAATACTTTTTTTTTTTACACAAAGTTGTCATTTTTATACGTATTTCTCACACCTGCCAAGGGTACACATTGAATTACACCCCTAAACATATTCTGCTACTTCTTCTCAGTATGGGGATACCACATATTTCAGAATTTTTGGGAGCCCATCTGCATACATTAGCCCAAACTCCAAACTACCTTCAGGCTTACAAAGAGTATAACTTGCGCATTTCAGTTTCTGACTACCTATCCCAGTTTAGGAGGCCAGAAAATACCAGATTAGTAGAAACAATCCCTGAATGACCCATTTTTTGAAAAGTAAACACTCCAGCATATTTGCCAATTGGCATGGTAAGTATTTTGCAGATCTCATTTGTTACCACCAGTTTTTGGACAGTAAAGGAAAAATTTATTATTTTTTTCTCGTATTCTTGTGATATTTTTTTCTCAGCACCTTGTGATAAAAAAAAATCTTAAAAAAACATTTCCTTGACTTATCAAATACCTTGAAGTGTCTACTATTCAAAAAGGGGTCATGGGGGTGTGTATTGGATTTTGATCTTCTGTATGTGGATAGGCTAACAAAAAATATGGTATCCTCATACTCATTAGAAGTAACAGAATGTGTTTTGAGGTGTAATGTTAGATTTACCCATAATGGGTGAGAAATAGCTCTGAAAGCGGCACAGAAATCTTTGGTAACCATCAGATTTCATTATACTGTTCACACAGTCAAGGCATCCAGTGTTAAAAGCAGCAAAGCAATCCCCAAAACATCTTTGAATCCTTGAAAAAATCCCCCCTTCTACATGTCCCCCTCCCTCTTTTCCATGCCCCCCTCCAAACTAATTCCCCCTCCCTCTTCTTCAGGTCCCCTCCATACTATTCCCCCCTCTCTCTTCTCCATGTCTCCTATAACATCAGAGTCCCCTTTTACATCCGTGTCCCCCATAACCTCAAAGTTACCTTTTACATCCATGTCCCACCTTAAGATCAGAGTCCCCCTTTACATTCATGTCTCCCCTTTTTAAATAATATGTGGCCCCCTCCCCTCCTTTTAAGAGTTACTCTTTAAATGATCTCTGCATCTCCCCATCCCTCTTTAACTTCAAATCCTCTGTACATGTGTTACTGCAACCCACTCCCCACCTTGCCGTGACCCACATGTTGAGAAACACTGCTCTTGATGATACTGTGCGCAGTAGACAGAGGAACATTAAAATCTCTGGAGATGGACTTGTAGCCTTGAGATTGTCCATGTTTTTCAACAATTTTTTTCTC